>JANHFO010002710.1:67356-81705 GCA_032468095.1 Pareas carinatus
AGAACTGAATTATAAATGATAAACCTGTCAAGATGGTATATTGAATGTAATTTGAATGGCATATCGAATGTAATCTGTTCTCCTATTCTTCCATTGAGTTTTGTATTCTTAATGTAATGTAATGTTTATTTTCTGTGTTTGTGGGGTTTTTTGTTAAAAAAACAGATAATGAATTAGAGTATATAGAAATTGTGGATTCATTATGGAATGTAAATTAAGTAGAACTGATAAATGAATTACAAAGGATAAACCGGTTAAGAGGATACACTGAATGTAAGTTGAAGGATATATATGTAAGACTCTGCTCTCTTACATTTCCATTGAGTTTGGCATTTTTATTGTAATGCTTTTATTTATTTATCTATTTATTTTCTCTTTTTATTTTGGTGGTTGTTATTGTAATAGTTATTGTATGTTTATATGTTGAAAAAAATAATAAAAAAAGAAACAGGTCAGACATTAAGCAAAAATAACCTCTACATACTGCTGAGGATAATCACTAAAGACCTGTTAATCAAAGATGGAAAGTTTGTCTTCCCTATCTAAGCTAGGAGAGGAATGGGATGTGGGCAAAGGGTGGAAGCATGGGAATCTAAACTATGCTTTTATCATAACAAACCTTGTTTCACAATGATATATGAAATAGCCTAATAATCAAGAGAAAGTAAGATGTGTGAAATAGCTTAATAACCAAGAAAAAGTAAAAAGTTGAAAGAAACAGTTATATTCTCCCACATTGGTGTAAATCTCTTTAAATGACACCTTATTCCAAGGAAACTACATAGCATTTAATTATATTGCATTAATAGGTTTAAACAGAAGAAAAACATGTACTTAACTTTTGCAATCATATGATATATATGAAAAATGCCAAAGTAAATATTTATCTAAATTATCTATCCCGTTACCCAGCAACAAATGGTTGTGGACACTAAGTACTAAATACTTCCTACCACATATTTTCCAATGTCCTGAACGTCAAGATGTTAATATAAAAAAATGTTTACCATGTTGCTTTCAGCCAATTCATGTTTTTCAATTAATTTGTTCTCCTTGGCATTCTCTGTAAGGTGGAAACTGCTATCTGATTTCTGACTGATGTGATTGGTGGCTTTTTTGTTCTTAAGTAAGTGTTTGAGGAGCTCATTCCCTGACTCCAATTTTGCAGGTGATGTGTTGACAGGTGGTGCCAGATTCTGTGCAGGAGAGCAATGCTGAATGGCAGTTTTATCATCTTCCACTTCAACATCCCTTTCAGTTTTCATCTTAAATTCAGTTTGACTGGAGCACTGATCAACTTCTGCCTTTTTTGGTCTAATTTTCTGAAGACTTGCAGGAATAACAATGTTGATTGTGTCCGTTTCTGAGTTTAGACTTGATGGTTCAGGGATTTGGCTTTCAGCAAGTTGAGCTTTCAGTTCTAAGGAAGACTGACCCTCTGCAGGATTTGGTGTTACTGCTCCTGGCAGTTCTTTCTCTGTTTCTCCTGAATTGCGTGAAAGCTCACCAGGAGGGCTAAGAATTGAGGTGGACACAGCATCCGCAACAACTGGAGTTGGAGGAGCAGTTATATCTGAATGAGGCGTTGATGGTGTATTCACAGAGTCAGCATCATCCTCTTTTTTCTTCTTTCTTGTTCTTTTCTTTTTGCCTTTCTCCTCAGGAATGATATCAGAATACAGCTGAATCAGAGGTGGATTTGTCCCAGCAAGGTTTGTTCCAGGTGGTAGGCTAGAGTCCTGACCACAGGCCAGACCACTGCTAGTTCCTAGAGAAACTGCAGACACACCAGTGGCAAACTGAGGCCTAGGCTGGCATTGGGTAATTCTGACTCCAGAAATACTTCCATGGGACTGCTTAACAGAATGGTAAGCAGGGCTTCCATCTTGAACTGGGGCTGAATCAGATGCAAAAGGGGAAGATCCCACTTGCTGCTGCTCACTGCATGGTGGAAAAGTGGCAGTGGGAGGAGAGTTTAAAGGTCCTGGTTGCAAAATTGGTCCTATCTGCTGCTGCTGTGGTGGTGGTGGTAGAGGTTGCTGCGGAGACTGTTGAAGGGGCTGTGGTGGTCTCATAAAATCGCAAGGTCGATCCGAATTGAGGTAAGGTATTTGAGGTAAGGACGTTCTAGCACTTAATTCGGAGCCCACTGAGCTATGCTGTTCCATTTCTATCCTCTGCTGCAGTGCTCTCTGTCGATCCACTTCCTGCATAAGCTGGATTCGTTGCCTTTCCTGCTGCTCCCGCAAACGCTCTTTCCTCTCTCGTTCCTGGAAGCTTTCACTAAATGGGTTATTGTCTTCAAATTCCACACGAGGCGGGGGACCTGACTGCACACTGGAGTTGGGGGCTAACACAGAAGCAGGTTTCCCAGAATTAACTGGCACCTGGGGAATCGAAGGTGGCATTCTTGGTGCATTGTGAGAGAAAAGTACTGGAGTGTTTGGAGGTTGCCAGCCAGGCAAGCTCGGGATTCTAGGTGGATTAGGTTGGCCAACAGTGTGCTGTGGATGCTGAAGCTGCTGGGATATCATTGGGAAATTCTGCTGACCCATGGCTGGTGATGATCCTCCAGGGACCATGGGAGGCTGCGGAGCAAGGCCTGGCATCCCTGAATGGGGTCCCATTCCACACTGCTGCTGTTTGATCCGGTATTCTTCAATCAGCTCTGCATGCTCTTTTTGCTGCTTTCGTATCTGTAAGATTCAATTCTTATTTATTTAATGCTAATATAATTTAAATTATTTATCTTTACCCCACCTTTATCATTTTACAAATATTACTCAAGTCAGTGAACATATATAATACTCCTTCCTTCTCCTATTTTCTCTTACAGTAAGGTTTATGGAAAAACTTTATTATGAATCACATGGAACCCAAGAACTCTAACCTGTTCAAGCTGTTTTTGAACCATGCTCTGCTGTTCAGTGACATGTTTCAGCTGCTCTGCATCTTCCTCTGGGAACTCACGTCCAGCTTTCTTTGCTGTGCGCTGTTTTGCAGAGAGGGCTTTCTTTGATTTTCGGTGTGCTCCAATTTGCTCTTCAAGAAACTTCTGCTGCATTTGAAGAAGCTGCTGAGTTTCCTGTAGCCATTCTTCGTATTGCTTTCTATATGAATCATCTGGGGTTAAAAGATAACAAATCCCATGTTCCTTCTAAAGGTCAAGTGTTAAAGGAAGATCTTTATTTTTCAAGTGTGTGGTCGTTTTGGACCATACTGCTATTTTGAAGAATTCCTCCACTGACTCCCAAGGTATTACTAGCATCCATAAAACATGATTTCAAACAAACTATATAAAAAGGGATCTATACTTGTTTTCTCCCAACCTGCTTTATGTTCAACATAGTATAGGCAGACTTCACTCCATAATTGAGCCTGGAACCATGGTCACAAATTGAGCAGATCATCAATAGGTCATCATGTGACTGACCTGATTTTATGCTATTTTTTGCAGTAGTCTTTAAACTAATGTGGAAGTTGTAAAGTGAATGCTGCGATCAGTAAGTGAACCCATTGTTTGCAATCAGCAGTAAAGTAAACAAATTTCCAGTCAAAAGCATCATACATTTTGATCATGTGACCATGGGATTCTGCAAATACCTGTAAATGCTAGTTAACTGCTGAATGCCCAAATGTGATCACATGACTGTGGATTGGGGGTGGTAATCAAAATTTCAAACAGTCGCTAAGCAACTAGGCATCAAGTGAGGACTACCTACATTAATACTTTGTCTCAAACATACTTTCCTTTCAAAGTACATTTTAAACAATGGAAAAAATATAAAATATTTTAAAGAAATGCAAAAATGCTTTTATAAGGCAAAAGGAGTCACGTTTACCTTAATCTGGCCAATGGTCCATTACTTTTTTTTAAAGGCTGAAAACACTTTTACACAAAAACAGATTTAAAAAATCAAACACATGAATGACTATCTAGCTACTTAATAATAATGGAAGCTACTGGAAAAAAATTCAGTAATTTATTATATTTTAGATATATTATTTCTGTAAATTACCATTATGGACTTTAAAAATCAAGCCCCAAGAACATGGCACATGAACAGAGTGATACTTACTTACAAATCCAGGACCAAAATTTGGAGGATTTGGTCTAGAAATCTGAGGTGTTAGGCTACCATCCTTAAAAGAGAAAAAAAGTTAACAAAATTCCTTGAGATGATCTGAGCAAGGGACTGGGAATTTTGCAGCTCAGATTACATCAGTGTTTTTCAATCCTTAAAATTTGTGGACTTCAACTCCTACAATGCCCCATGCTGGCTGGGGAATACAGGGCGTTGAAGTACACATATTATAAAGTCCCCAAGGTTGATAAACAATGCATTATGCACATAGGTTGTGTGCATGATTCTGCCTCTAATACTAAAGTGCAATGCCTCACATATAAATCAGCTATCTCTTTCCACTTTTAATCCCTCCCCCCAATAAACAAAAACATTATCACTGCAATCAAAAGCAACAGTAACAATCATCTGTAAGACAGGAATAGGCAATATTACAGATTCAGCCAAAATCACCCATAGGGGTTTGGTTCCTACTCTAACCACTAAAAACATTGCCCTTAAAAATTATTATTTTGAATTGCTTTATTGCAGATCTCAGGAAATATTTTATTACCTGTGTAACTGCTTGTGGTATTAGATGCTGGCCCTCATTACTCTGGGGTCCAGGTCCTGCCTGACCCATAAAGGCAAATCTAGTAATAGGTAAAGGAAAATAACAATTTGATTATTGGTTATGCAACTTATATTAATGAAGAGATTATAATGTCAAACAATTCCATCATAATATAAATCAGTTGATAATATTACCACAAGCAACTAAGACCTGGACATAATTAATGAAAAAATCTGCACGTTCACATAGTTATATAAGAAAAAACAATACTGTATCGTTTTAGGCAAAATTGTCATTTTCCACCAACCTGTTCATGACCAATGGTGGCATCCCCATATTGTTCTGTGCCATAACTTTATTGATACCTTTCAGAGCTACCATTTTCGCCTTCATTATAGGATCGGTAATTGCATCAAAATCTAAGAAAACAGAATGTTAGAATACATTATGTTTGGAAAGTATTCAAATCATGTTAGCTACAATTTTGTAACCTGTAACGTTTACATATTTTTTATCTGCTAATCCATTCAATATTGCTTTTTTAAGAAAAAAAGTTGTGTCTTTGAAAAACTTTCCATGAATATATTGAATTTGTTTCAGACCACAAGCTGAAGCTACCAGCAATCATTTTAGAATCTTTTTATACTCAAAGGTTTACATCACCTTAGACTAAAATTGGGAAGTCAATTGGTCAAATAAATATTTGTTTCTCAGAGCTGGTAAGACGCCATCGAACATTAGGTGCATCATGAATACAGAGACACCAAAATAAGAAAAAAATGTGTGTCTTATAATTGATGTAATACAGCATTTGCTCCATTTAGTTTGTGTGCATAACCAATCAACATTACCATGGCTAGAAAAGCAAGAAAAACATACCAATGTTAGGGAAAAATGGCTCAGACCGCTGGCGAATCATGGCTTGCATCTGTCGTTGCTGCTGCTGCTCTTGCCTCTCTTGATCCAAAAGATCTTGCAGCAATAGAGGCTGCTCTTCCAAAAGGAGAGGTCTCTCTCGATTCTGCTGTTGGGTCAATGTCTGAGGAAGCTGCTGAGGACCAGAAATGCCGCTAGGAGCAGGCCTATTTACAACAGGTCCTGTTTGACTTCCAGGCGGCCCTACCCCCAAACTGAGACTGAGGGGCTGGGCAGATATAAAACCTGGATTTATTGCTGTCCCTTGTGAAAAACTATGGCTTACTGGTGGAACCATGTTCACATCAGGTAACACATTTTCCATGTTTTGACTTGTGGATGTAATCAAAGTTTGGGGGATACTGGAAACGGGATTTGTTTGGGCTGTTGGGAAGGAGTGAGAGGGAGAATCTAGTGACCTCGTGTCAGGTTTTTCTGAACTGCCATGAGCGAGTAAACTTGTAAGAACTGGGGTAGATCCAGGGATTTTACAAGAATTTGTAGCATTTTGAACAGACAACTGAACTGCATCTGAACTGGACACTGTGGTTTCCTCATTCACATTTGCTTTATCAGTTGCTTCTACATTGCAAGGCAAAACAGGTTTAGTTTCTCTATCATGTTGAGCACTAGAAACTGCCACATTTTTATCAATTTTTTCATTATTACATTTAGCTTCTTCAACTGGAGAACGAACTTCTGTTTTAGTCTCACTGTTCTCAGCAGCTTTTTTCTGAGGGGGAACAGACATTTCAGGAGCAGAAGCTTTATCATCTGGATGTTTCTGCAGACTGTCTTCTGCCTTGCCCTGTATGTCATCTATGGGGACATTAAGATCCAGCTCTTCATTAAACATACCTTTTTTGTCACCCAAATCATGGTCTGGATCAGTATATGCAATTATGTCAAATTCTCCTGATCTCAGAAGATCATCAAGATGACGGTCATTAGTTTCAAGGTTATCTAATGTGTCCAGTTCATCACCTTTATCTTCTTCTGCATCTAAATTTAAATTTTCAAGATCTTCATCAACCAAATCCTTAACCTCAACACCATCAAGGTCTTTAACATCTAAATCTTTCACAGAGGGATCATCAGGATCAAGTTTCACTCCTAAGGTATCAGTGGGCTGACTGGGCATCTGCAAATTACTTGTTTCATCAGCAGGTCTTGTGGTCCGCAAAGAGTTTCCTGAAAATGCATTATTTATTGATGGATGATTTAAGGAACACATGACTAGCGCAGCTGGATGATGTTGATTCATTTTATCCTGCTGGGATGGTGGTAAATGCTCCAAACCTGTTGAGATCTGCAACGGATTATCTGAATTTTGAGAATTACGTCTTGTGAGTTCTAGGTGTCTTGGGCCCTGACAATCCTGTCTAGGTAGAAGTTCAGTTTGTTGTTGATGTTCAGGAACAGTATTCATAATAGTAGTTGTTGAAGAATTAAAAGGCAGTCTTGGTCTGACTTCAGGTGCTCTATGACAAAGCTCAATAAATGCCTGCCCCATTATGTTGTGCTGTTGAACCTGGATACTTTGAGGTTGGAAATGCTGTGACAAGCCAATGGGATTACTCATTGTTGGTTTGTTAGGTAGTCTAGGTATATCTATAGGGATGGATCTTCTAAACTGTGGTGGGACACCAGCATGTTGCATTTGTTGTGGTGGACCAAGAAAATGATCTTGACAAGGTGGAAGTCCATGGCCACCACTGGGAAAGCCAAATCTGGGAAAGAGAAAAACAATTGAATTGAATGACTCATAGGAGAATATTTCCTCCATAATGAATAAATACAATAACTGTGTAGCTAATTTTCACATAAATAAAATTAATGACATCTCTCTCTCAAAGAGCCAGGATGGTGCAGTAGTTAAAAGCAGTACTGCAGGCTATTTCTGCTGACTGTCATCTGCCATTAGCCATTAAAAATTCAGCAGTTTGATTCTCAATGGTTCAAGGTTGACTCAGGCTTCCATCTTGCCGAGGTCGGTCAAATGAAGACCCAGATTGTTGGGGACAATTATGCTGACTGTGTAAACCACTTAGAGAGTGCTGTAAAAGCATTGTTAAACGGTATATAAGTATAAACAAACAAACAAACAAACAAACAAATAAATAAATAAGATTTTCGCAATATCCATTTACTACTAATATAGACGATCCCTCTTTGTATATAATCCAGTAATAAAATATTGTATGCATATTTTGAAGGACTACAGAATTAAAAAAGAGAATATACTAAGTTAAAAAGGCAATATAATTGCTTTAAACCTTGATTAAATTGCCAGAAAAAATATGTAAATTCAAAGCCAATTCATAAAATTATAATGAATTTTCAGGCTAATTAATACAATTCATTTAAGGGCACAAAGAAGATTCCTACACTCCAAATTGCTTAAGACGTTTCTAGCAGCAAGGACAGTATTTTTCAGAAATAATATTTATATATGACATGAAAAAGTATAATTTGAACAAAAATAAACTATTCCTAATATGCCAGAATGTTTTGACCTCAAAAGTTAAATATTTTTACGCTTGGTTCATTAATTTACAATATAAAAAGAATATTTAATAAAATATGAATTAAATTTTAAGTGATTGCATATAATCTTTAATATGTTGCTTTTATTATATTCAAGTACTATTTTAAACCACATCCTATTTAAAGAGATTGCTAAAAGTATCAATTTTTTTAAAGTACTTATTCCTCAAAATTACCATTTTCTCCCCTGCAAAGAAAGATGCATATCATATTGTATGCATAGAACAATTTCTGCATTAAAATTAACTTATTGGTCATTCTGAATGACAAACATGGTTGAATTTGTTCATAAACAATCTAAATAAAGATAAGGTATTTCTATACCTAATTCCATGAGGTCTCATTCCCATGCCACTAGGATCTCCTGGAAACTGAGGTCTATTCAGCTGCCCATCAACAGGAAAACCTGCAAGCCTTAGTCCACCTGGAGGAACGGTAGATGATCTAATGTTGCCAGGATATGGAGGCGGTGGTCGATTGAAAATCTGATTCAGATTTTCTTGCTGCCATGGTTGAATAGGTGTCGTTGAAGTTGCTGTAGCAGGTTCTGGTGAAGCTTTTTCTTGACGGATTGCATTTTTCTTTTGTTGCTGCTGCTGAAGAATAATTTCACGTAACTTCTGGCGCTGACAGGAAACAAAAGAAAATTATAATCTGATGTTAAATTAGAACAATTTTGCTTCTTTTGATAAAACATTGTTCATTACAATAGGTCACCATACCTGTACGCCATGTATATTTTTAGCAGTATTTACTTATTTTAAAACTTTATTCATCCATGGCACTTTAGATGGAATTTTTTTAAAAATCTTACAAAATCTCAAAACATTAATTCTCTGGCTTAATATCAATCTCTTGGCATTCGGTTTTGAATCTCTCCCTCTCTCCTTCCTTTCTCTCTCTGTGTCATATTTCTCCACTGTCCATCTCAATTCAGTTACTATGGGCAGTTTACAATAAAATTTTACAGTTAAGAAAGAATGTGCTGAAATACAGTGCCTTCAATTCCCAAGTCAAAATAGCCAATCCAGAATAATATTATAATAAAATGAATGTTTTCACAACCCTTACCTTTACAGAATCAATTTTCACTAGATTAAAACAAGCTTGAAATTAGATCGAAATGGTTCTATGCAACTGGTCTCATTTAATTTAGCTCTGAATTACATTATTACACGCAAACATACTACCCAATTCAAGGGTCCTAAGTACTGAATGACAATTTTTACAAATCTTGGATCCAAGAAGCATTTCTTTAAAAGAACAGCAGTTAACACAGATAAGTAATTGCTTCTTGATTCTAACTATACAAGGTGGGGAAAATAAATAGATTTTATAGCTCATTTCTACCCTCAACTTTGGTTAAGAGATGTTGGATAATGTTCATACAATAAGTATTTAATAGAGATAGGGCAATGTTAGCCAGATGTTAGTTAGCTGTACATTTGTTTTAGTTCTGTAAAAGCAATGATTTATTGAGACAAGCAATCTTTTGTTTCTAAAAGCTATTCTTAGATTCTTTCACCTTATGTCACCTCAATATGAATCAACATAACATCAAACAAGATAAGTTCACCTGTCTTAGTTTCTCTGCATCTGTATGAGACATTGTGTTGTTCTGTGTTATTACTGCAGTTGGGCCTGGGACAGAACCTTGTGTGTTCTGTGAAAATAGTTTCCCCTGCAAATTCATAGAAGAGTTTATAGAAGAGTTGAAACTTCCCTCTGATCCACTTCTAGGTTGGTCATCTTGGGGGTGCTGAGTTGTTCCAAAGGTTTCTGGTTGAGGTCTTGGAGTCATTGGAGGGTGATCAAAAGGATCGCAAGGTGAGGGATCATGGCTAAAGGAATCTGTCATTGTAGGCCCTGATAGCTTTGAAGGCTGAGAAAGAGGATCTGATGGCTTCGCAAAAGTTCCAGATAAAGTCCTGCTCTGTGATGCCTGCAGATAAGGATCCCGATTTGACATAGGAATTGGCCTACTGAAAGTTTCTGAAATTCCAGACCTTTGAGTTGCTGGTGGCTGAGAATATGGATCATTAAGAACTGGCATTGGTGTACCTGGAGGCTGGGCATACAGATCAGAATGCCTCTGATTAGCTGAAACCTGAGCAAATAAGTCTGCAGTCTGTGGAGGTCTTGGTGTAAGTGGCTGATGCATATATGGGTCAACTGGAACAGGTCGAGGTGTGCCAGGGGGCTGGGCATAAGGATCTGGAGCAGGTCGAGGTGTGCCAGGGGGTTGGGCATAAGGGTCTGTGACAGGACGAGGGGTGCCAGGGGGCTGGGCATATGGATCCTGAGCAACTGTCTTTGAAAGTACTCCAGAATAATCACCCTGATTTCGCAACACTCTTTGTTGATGACCAAAAGTATCCTTTATTGTTGAGTGTGAAGCCAACTGAGACTGGCTGTAAGAATCATTAGAAGGATTGTGTGCAAAACTATCTACAGGTCTTGGTGTCAAAAGAGGCCTTTCATAAGGATCCACAGCTACCCTCCTTGGTATTTTTGTGTAAGAATCTTGCAAAGATGGATTTAGGCATGCTGGTGTTTTAAATGGGCTGGAATGCCCTTCGATAACAGCTGTTGAAGTCAACGAAGGCCGTGAACATGAATCTGTAGAAGAGATCCTGGGTCTCTGAAAAGTATCACTTCCTGTTCTTGGAGGTGGTTTAGCAAATTGGTCACTGCTTGTCAGTTGTTCTGAAATTAAAGGTGATCTCGACATACCCAAGAGTTTAGAGAACTGTTCTGGTCCAATTACAGGTCTTGGTGTATCTGGAGGTTTTGCATAAGGGTCACTTGTGCCGGGGGACAAAGAACATGAATCTCTGGCTGGTGATGGTCTCCTTCCCAGTGATTCAGAAACTTGAGTTGGCCTGGATATCGAAGGCAGTGGACAGACCTCTGCTGATGTAGCAGAATTTCTCCTGGCAAATTTTTGATTTTGGTTAATGGGTGGTGGCCTGGGAGTTCCTACCATTTTTGCATATGGGTCAACCGGAGAAGGTGGCTGGGCAGAGGGGGAAGAAGAGAATGTTTGCTGTGATGGTGTCTGACAATGACTATCTTGAGTAGGCAATCGATTACCAGTCAGAGGTAGAGGTGGGGCTTGGGGTTTTAGGAAAACATCAGAAGGAGTAGATGTAGAGGTACCAGGCAACTGTTTTGCATATAATGCTGGCTGTGCAGGAGACATATTTCCATTGCTGGTCTGAGGAGTCAAAGGACTTTGTATCCCATTGTTAGGAGTATCAGAGCCTGACTGGTTTACAAGCGGTTGTGATCCTAGTTGTTGCTGCTGCAGCTGCTGCTGTTGTTGCTGCTCATTTTTCACTTGTTCAAGTTTCTGAGTTGCTTCAATTTTAGCTTGCTGTTTACTTTTTTGACGCATTTGCTGTTTCAGAAAAGGAAGAAAATAGTTAAAATTAAATAAAACAAAGTAGTAAATTGACAGGAACAGTTAACTATTATTTATACACACATACAAATACAGAGCATAGAAACCAATGGCAAAGTTTTAATTATCTTTTTCATAAAGTCTCACCTGAAGTTATTAAAGTACATATCTTTGAAAACCAGAAGATCATTTTAAAAGTGAACATGACAGTCAAATGCTATTTTTAAAAATGTTTTCAAGCTATATCTAAAGTTTCATCCAAGTTACCCAACACTTTTTGGAGATCTCCCATTCAAATCTTGCCTTATGTGCAAGTTTTTTTTAAAAAAAAGATGGGTGCAAACATGACTGCAGGACATGTTACACTCCCTGACACCCCCAAAAAGTTAAGTTCAGCTTCATCTGATTATTGTGAAGTTTGAACTCAATAATGTAAAACAAAATAAAATAAAGCCCTCCTCTGAAGAGATGTATCCTCTAAACTCCTCGAGTTCCCATCAACTATGGAAGAAACTGGAAAGTCTGCAATTTGCAATCCTAACAATATGGAAAAAAATAATTCAGGCAGCTTCTATTAATCTCTAAATTAGTCTGTGTCATCAAAATCTGTCATATTCCTCTATCATTCCTAACAACATTACATATTTCAGTGTTTCCTTCTTCACCTATAATGGATGCCTCACTGAAATATAAATTCTGAGTTCCTCAACCTTGTATGATATGGGATTTGTACTTGGAAACATGAATTTGTTCCAATTCATTTAAAGTTCTATATATGAGACAAAAGCCACATCACATTTAGGCAGCCCATACCCACTGAATGGGAGCATAGCACTTTCATACCCTGCAGCCGTACTAGACAATTAGGAGAGCAAGCAGCAAATGCCACAACATACCTGCCTAAATTTCCATTCTTGCTCATGTTCAGATTCCCTCTGTTTTAATGGATCCTTGAAGAGTTCGGTTTCAATACGAGAGGCAGGATCGATGTTATCCTGCTGTTGCTGCCTCTTCATTGAATCATTCGACATCTGTACTTTGTTAATCCGTAAAGCAGCCCTATTATCTCTGGCTTTTTGCTGTTTGGAAAACAAAATCAGACTTTACTTGGGTTCTGATTCATAAATAAAAGCAATCTTTTTCATTATCACACAAATATTAATCTTTATTTGATTTAAAAATGTGTGCATAATATAATAAGTAGCAAGGAAATTATTTATTTCACTAGACAAATATAAGTAGATTTATTTATGGAGATCCAGATGGAGGACAAAGTTGCAATCAACAAGAACCAATAAATATTGAAATACTAAAGAAGGATTTTTAATCAAGCAACATTTGAAACAGAAAATGAAATTCAGGAAATGTGGACCTGTTTCATTTTAACCACAAACAGGGGTTTTAATGATTTACAAAGTCTTAAGCATTTATTTCTGACGAAGATTATTCCAATTGCATCTCCAGATGATCAAATCAACCAGAGTCACCAAAAATTTGATCTGTATGTAAATTTCATATTAAAGTATTTTTAAAAACGTTGCACAAAGCTTTCACAAAATGTGAATAAAAAGTAGATTTGGGAAATTAAAAAGTAATTTTAATTACTTTTAGAATTGGGGAAAGCAAGAAACTTTAGCTACCATCAATTTATATCCTTGAGGAATGAAAGAAAACAATGCTTCCTCTTAGAATGTTTCTTCAAATTAACCAATCAACTTGGCACAATCAATTTGGGAACACAAGATGGAGAGTGAGATCTGAATAAAATGAGTCTTCAAGGGGTTCAGGCACTTATGTGTTCCTTGTTCTGTCTCTTGGGCAATCAAGGGGCCCAGGAAGCATGGGTTAATTATGTAGCAAATCTTATTGGTATTAGTCACAAACTACTTTAAAGAAATCTATACAGACTCATAAAGAAAGTCTTGCTTCAGTTTGATCCAGTTGGATCTTTTGGATGGGAGTGGATAAGAAAGAGAGAAGAAGTCTAAACCAAAAAGAAAAAAAAACCATAAAATCAATTTAAAGTCAGTGAATTATCATGGATTCTTGTGTAATCCATAGAGAAGTCTGAAGAAATGCCTATTGAACAAGTTGGTTTTGCTACATTTTGAGTTTTAAAATATACTCTGCAGAAGCAATATGCTTTTTAGCAATTCAGTTTAAAATAATTTATACACTAACTAGCTTTTGGTACCCATGCTCTGCTACGGGTTTGGTATAATAACGTGCACATGCCAAGTGGAGGAGAGCCCTTGGAAAGGATAGGCCTCCGAAAGCACTTTGCAGGCCTTGTTCGGCCTCCCCCCACCCTTGCCGTTTTTTGCAGAGAATGATAGCAATAGGTTTCTGAGGGGGGAAGAAAAGCCGGACACTGTAAGTCTTTCCAGAATCTTTATTCAAACAGTCAAAAAAGAGCAGAGGGCTCAGTCGGCCTTCCCCACCCTGGCGTTTTTATAGAGAATGAGTGGGATAGGTTTTGGGGGAGGGGGCAGGAGAAAAGCCAGACACTGTAAGTCTTTTCAGAATCTTTATTCAAACAGTAAAAAAGAGCAGAGGGCTCAGTAGGTTTCTCAGTTGTTTTGAGGCCTTGTCTGGCCCTGCCGTCCCTGTTTTTTGCACTCACCTGCATTGCTGCCATAGGTACTGGTTCAATCATGGCTTCCAAGCAGTTTTCCGATATGGAGGAGCAGTTTTTTGCAGTCTCCTGACCTGCTGCTCCTAACCCCTCCATTGAAAAATTCAAAACCAAAAAGGGAAGCTGCAAAAGCTCTCCAATCAGGAGAGGCTGCAAAAGCCCTCCAATCAGGAGAGGCTGCAAAAGCCCTCCAATCAGGAGAGGCTGCAAA
>JANHFO010002710.1:82761-98851 GCA_032468095.1 Pareas carinatus
GTCCACAAGCCTTCAAGCGACCAAGGTTGGTGACCTCTGATTTAGACCATCCCTGACTCTTAGGCCATCCCTAAGAGGGCTGGCATAAACACTGTAGCTATTCCTAATATTCAGCATCCCTTTTGATTTTCATTGTGGATCAATAACACAGAGACTTGTAACTCATGAGTATACTGCAGACTGGCAGCATATCGGATTCTGCGCATAAGATATTTTTCAATATACTATGCTTAGGTAGGCGGCACTGCAGGTAGTCCTCGACTTACAACAATTCACTTAGTGACCATCTGAAGATACATCACTAAAAAAAAGTGACCTATGACTGTTTTTCACACAATGTCCCCAAGGTTACCTGATTTACGTTAGGATGCTTGACAACCGACTCGGATTTATGATGGTTGCAGTGTCCGTGTGTGTGTGTGTGTGTCATGGGGTCCTCTTTTGCGACCTTCTGACAAGCAAAGTCCATGGGGAAACCAAATTCACTTAACCACCGTATGACTCATTTAACAACCGCAGTGATTCGGTTAAGAAATGTTGCAAGAAAAGTCGTAAAATGGAGCAAAACTCAACAAGTTCCTCCCTTAGCAACCTAAATTGGGGACTCCATTGTGGTTGTAATTTGAGAAGTCCCTATAGGCAGGTTACTCCAGTTAGCCTTGAAAAGCTCAGTAGAATCAGAACTATAGAAAGCCCCATTAAATTCGAAGGCTATAGAAATTCTGGATGGTTGAAAACAAACACAGATAGTCCTCGACATACAACCATTTGTTTAGTGACCATTTGAAGTTACGACGGCACTGAAAAATGTGACTTACGACCGTTTTCCACACTGCTGCAGCGCTGCATTGGATGATCACGTGATCAAAATTCAGACAATTGATAAATAAAGTCAATAGGGAAGCCAGATTCACTTAACAACCATTGTTACCAACTTAACGACTGCAGTGATTCACTTAACAACTGTGGCAAGAAAGGTCGTAAAATGAGGAAAAACTCAACAACTGTCCTGCCTAGCAATTGAAATTCTGGCCTTAACTGTGGCCATACGTCAAGGGCTACCTGTACTACAAAAATGTAACACTTCTATACTGGTGTCAATAAAACTACATGGGTACCTGTACGATAGTTCTCGACTTATGACTGTAATGGAACCTGCCCGTTATGGTTTGTTTGTAAAGCTGATTGATCATGCGACCAGCACAGTTTTACAAGTTTCTTTGCAGTGCTCGTTGAATGAAGGCTGTGTTTATTAAGCAAGCCGATGGAACCAGTTTTGTCGAAAAATGTAAACAACTGCCGATTTTCAGCAAAACCATCGTAAAACACGATCACATGACCACAAGACGCTGCAAATAGCCATAAATAAGGGCCAGCTGCTGAGGGTCCCAAGTGCAGCCATCTGACCATGAGGGAGGGCGGTCATCAGAAATTGAATCTCAGTCGTAAGTAGCGCACAGGTAGGCCTGTCAGAACTTTCAACCGTTGCTAAGCGACCGGTCGTAAGTCGAGAATTACCTGTGCGTCTAATTGGCCACCTGGAGTTTAGCTTCGCTTAAAAGAGACTCTGTTTTAAACAAATCGATATTAAACAAAGAAAAGCTTTTACTGCCTTCACTACTGATTTACTACAGCACGTGTAAAATGCTGCCACTTTGAGAATGCTCTGTTCTAATCTTGTTGCCCTTCGCTACAATGGAAATATTCAGGAGTGTAAAGCATTTGGCGTATGAAGCATATGTACAGCTACGAATTGTGATCACTTCCTTCAAAAGTGATTTCTAAGAAACCTAGCTTTGATAAAGACATTTTGAGCTGTTCCGGCTGTCTAATTCAACTTGAAAACACAAGCACTCATAAGGGAAATGACATAAGTCAGGGAGAGAGAGAGAGAGACTGAGGCAGCACCAAGTACATGTTAGGATAAATTTGGCTCCCCGTTCTGGTTTTCTGATTAAAGTTGCAGTGACGAAGAACTTAACAAAACAGGGATTCAGAGACAGATCAGTCCAGGTTTAACAGAATAACAGAGTTGGAAGGGACCTTGGAGATCTTCTAGTCCAACCCTCCACTCAAGCAGGAGACCCTATACCAGTGATGGCGAACGTGTTAGGCACCGAGGGCCCGGACGAGTCGCAGCTAATGAGTCGCAACTCATGACATCATCGCCCGGTGCCGCTACTCTCTTCTAAGCATGCGCATGGTTCTGTGATGTCATCGTCTGGTGCCATTATTCTCTTCTGAGCATGTGCATGGCCCATGGGTATGTATTTATGGGTGTTTTCTTTTCAATAAAAACACCCGGCATGCCAACCCTAAAATCGGAGCTTTCTAAAATAAATATTAATGTCTTCCACTGAATTGGGAAGATGAAAAGCTGAGCATTTTCCTTATAGTGCTGCTCTCGCCAGCCTCATTTGCACTCGCTGAAAAATTTACCCAGTGCAATCCCGTGTCAATAAAACGGCAACAACAAACCCAGACAAGAACACAAATTAACATCAACAGCTTGATCGCTATACTCGGCGTTTCAAAGACTGGGGAAAATATCATGCAGAAGGGGAAAGCTGTGCTAATACACTCCTGCAGATGTTCTTATTTTTTCTATTTGGTTCCTACGAACACAAACATTATGGAAACTACCAGGGTAGATTAGAAAAATATGCCCCACTAGCAGAATAAAAAAAAACCCGAATAACGTAAGGGACAGAACATGCTATGCTAATGTATTTGTTAGGAGGCTGGCTTAGTTGATCCCTTGTTTCCGTTCGTGCACAGAAATGGCTTAAGGTTGTAAAATCTTGGTAACTTCTTCTGGAAACCATGTGTACATGGCTCCATGATCACACCCAGAAGGAATAAGGTAGAAATGTCATGGATAAGTAAAACACACACCAGCAACAGCAACAGCACTTAAGATTTGCAGTATATACCGTTTCATAGTGCTTTACAGCCCTCTCTAAGTGGTTTACAGTGGTTTTCAGCATATTGTCCTCAATAATCCGGACTGTCGTTTTTCCAACCTCAGAAGGATGGAAGGCTGAGTCAACCCTGAGGTCTGCCGGGATCAAACTCCAGGCTGTGGGCAGAGTTAGCCTGCAATACAGGTAGCCCTCGACTTCCGTTCGAAGCTACAACGGCTCTGGAAAAAGTGACTTATGACCGTTTTTCACACTTATGACCATTGCAGCATCCCTAGGGTGACATGATCAAAATTTGGATAGCAGTAGCACTTAGATTTATATACCGCTTCACAGTGGTTTACTTACAGCACTCTCTAAAACAGTTTTACAGACTCAGCCTATTGTCTCCAATAATCTGGGTCCTCATTTTATTGACCTCGGAAGGATGGAAGGCCGAGTCAACCTTGAGCCGGTCAGGATTGAAGCCCAGGCAGTGGGCAGAATCTGCCTGCAATACTGCATTCTAACCACTGCACCACCACAGCTCTTGATGCTTGGCCACTGGCTTGTTACGACGGCTGCAGTATCCCGAGGTCATGTTAAGACCAGGTTGGTCAGTTGTTTATCCAGTATCTACGCCAACAAAGTTGGCCAGGAAAAACAGCAAGTCAGGAACTAATCTCAGAGACGTATAACACACAGCAGGAATCACCAAAGCAAGAGAGAGAATGATTTAAGCCCTGCTGGTTATATGCTCTGGGTCCTGAGCTAATTAAGATAGGTGTGGCTCGGCTTGCTTCAGCTGGCCATGCATTCTGTAAACCAACCTGTAGGGGTTCTTAAAGGGATCACCTGTATAACCCTAACAGGAGTCTTCCAATATCTCAGGGGATGCCCCAAAGAAGAGGGAGTCAAGCAATTCTCCAAAGCACTTGAATGCAGGGCAAGAAGCAACGGATGGAAAATAATCAAGGAGAGAAGCAACCGTAGAACTAAGGAGGAATTTCCTGACAGAACAATTAATCAGTGGAATGACTTTCCCTCAGAGGTTGTGGATGCTCCCAACGCGGGAAGTTTTCAGCAAGAGATTTCAGGAAGAGATATATCACGAAGAAGACTAACAGACAGCCATTTGTCTGGGATAGTGGTCTATAGCAGTGGTCGCCAACCTTTTTGACCTCGGGGACCACCAAATTCACATTTTTGAAATCTTGAGGCCCACCAATATGATTTTTTTAAAAAAAAGGTACATACATTTGTAAAATAATGATCAGAGAACTTCCATTTGATTAATATAAAAGGCACTTATTTAATATAACAAAATTTTAAAAGCTTATTTAATTATAACAAAAATTATAACAAACAGAGATCGAGAGAGAATGAGAGAGAAAGAGAGAATGAGAGAAAGAGGGAGAAAGAGATAGAGAATGAAAGACAAAGAATGAGAGACAAAGACAGACAGAAAGAGAGACAATGACAGAGAGAGAGAGACAGAAAGAGAATGAGACAGAGAGAATGAGACAGAGAGAGAGACAGACAGATAGACACACATAGACATACCACTCTGGCACTCCACTCCCTCCTCCTCACTTGCTCACTAGCTCAACTGAGCTCTGGGCGTACCTGCAGCGCAGATCGATCTGTGGGCCTCCAGGTGCCCTGCGGGCCAATCTCCAAGGCTCCAGGTGCCCCGCAGGCCCATCTCTGGGCATCCACGGGCCAAATTATAGGCCTCCAGGTACCCTGGGGGAGTCCATAGATCGACCCGCGGGGTGCCTGAAGCCCTGGTGATTGGCCCACCGGCCGAATTACAGGCCTCCAGGTGCTTCGCGGGTGCCCAGAGATCGATCCGCAGGGTGCCTGGAGATTGGCCTGTGGGCTGAATTATAGGCCTTCAGGCGCGCTGTGGATCGATCTCTGGGCACCTGTGGGGTGCCCAGAGGCCTATAATTCGGCCTGCAGGTGCTCAGAGATTGATCCACGGGCCGAGCTCTGGACTCTCCTGGGGAGTGGGCCGGCCTCCAGGAACCCTGCAGGGCAGGGCAAGCTTTGGGCGTTCCTGCGAGGTGGGCCGAGCTTCGGGCGCATTGTCCAAATTTTGAATATCCCCTTGGCCTCCTACCACCTCCATGCCACCCCCCTGGCCTCCTATCGTCCCCCTAGGCCATCCCAACGACCCTCAGGAGGTGGTATTGCCCCCTTTGGGAACCACTGTTCTAGAGGATATAAAAGCAACTTCCAGCTTGCAGTTAACTCATTCCTCAGGGAAGGAAACATCTGAGATCAAATCCTTAGGTCTATATCTGCTGTTTCCAAAGTCTGGCACGATTCTTGTAATACAGGTAGTTAGTAATAAAATATCTGCTTGGGCCTTATTCACAGTTATTCTGGTTACTGACACCTGACATTTTTTTCAGTACCACTGTAACTTTAAATGGTCACTAAATGAATGTTTGTAAGCCAAGGACAACATCTATGATCATGTACAAGAAACCGGATATTCTTGAACTGCTCTCAATTGCCATATTGTTTGTTTAGAATGGAACACTTTAAACTGAAAGAAAGCAAACCTTGATTGTGCAAGTGCATTAACTGTGGTGGAGGTGGTGGAGGCTGTGGCAAAGGAGCTGACTGAGTGGCTACAGGACTCAGTACAGCAGTAAACAAGTCTTCCACATCCTTTCCTCCCAGTTCTATAAAACACAACAAGGAGGCATTAGAGCAGTAGCACACAGATATAGATGTGAATGCACATATGTATATAATATGAATAAGTGTGAAATAAACGTTGCAGAAAGATATTAAAAATAGGTCACATACCTGGAATCTTATATAATTTACCAAGAATTGCACCTGCACAAAGTAAAAGCAATGAATATTATCAATCATCATTCACTACATTTAAATAATTGCAAGAATATTAATTTAAAGAACTATTAGGATGAAGTCAAACATATGTGGTAATTTGTCAAAACAGCAGCTGGCTTGGAAGACAAGGACATAATATAGCCATTTACCATCTGTAACCATCTTGTCCAATTCTGGGCTCAAGATTCCATCTAACTGTTCTTCACTCAGTGGGCGGGCACTCTGGATGACATTCTGCAGAGGCAGCGAGGTGGAGGGATCATCAGAGACAGGCCCAATATCTAGTCCAGCTGAAGGAAAGAAAAGTATAATTTTGAACAACATCAATTGGCTTAAATGGTAGGGAAAAAATTCCTACCATTGGCAGGCTGGGGAAATCTGGGAGTTGAAGTTCACCCACCTAAATTTGTCAAGATTGGGAAACCCTGCATAGTGCATATAACTAAATGTAACAAACAGTATTCATTTTCATTTGAGCAGTTTAAGAAATCAACATTTTCATTTTTGAAAATATTTTTGAATATAATAAACAGGAAAAGTATTCATACTGGCATCAGAAAAACAAACCCAACTATATATTGTGGCAAATTCTTTAGTAGTAAAATGTTTAAAATTTCAGGTTTTCAAATAATGACATATTACTTACTAACTGCCCCCCCCCCCTGCCATCTTGTCAAGATCATCTTGTCTAATGAATAGCACCTGAAACTTGAATTTATAAAAAACTATTTTATAAATTTTCAGTTAACCTAACAAAAGCATTGTGTCTATATGGATTTGAATCGCAAGCTTGACAATAAAACTAATGTAATATTTGACATATATCAAAAATAAATAAAGACGTTTTACACTTGAGATGTTTTTTCAAATAAATAAAGCAGCATTTGAAAACTCTGTTATGGATGCTGTAAAACTTTGAGGCATTCAAAAGTTTTTTAAAAAACTCAGTATCTTTAAATATGATTTAGACACAATTAGTGCATACAGTTTTATGAATGGGGTTAGACTGCAGCTATGGAATATTGTTTATAATAAAACAACAGCTTATGTTTTTGAACAGATATGTGTAGCAATACTTCAAATTATTTATTAGGCTGAGGAATGAATGTTTCCACTACCCCTAGGAAGATTATAAAAGGTTTACCTCTTTTCAAAGTTACAGGTTTTGTAAAAGTTAGACAAGAGGCAGTGGGAACTGCCATGATTTCTGGCTTAGAAACCACATTTTAGTGAAAGAAAACTTTTTAACTTGATCCTAAGTTTGGTTTACTACATTAATTTACTGCTCAGGGGAAACTTTTGTTCAGTTTGGCCTTTTGTCTGATAAAATTGGCAATTATTTCAAATATCAAACTACATGCTGGCAGAGACTGCTCCTGATTCTAGACTATTGTGTATGTTATCTTGATTTTTCTCTTATTGCCAACTTGTTCTTCCTTCCTTTGCAGACTACTGTTTTATATCAGAATCTTTCTGGCATCATTTATTCTGTAACTGATGTAATCCTGGTCTCTTCAAGCCTATGTGGCAAATACGTGTTTACTTCCTCCCATTTAACTGGCAACGAAAGCAGCCTTTTTTCTGTCAGCATTGGCAGTAAGTGGAATTCTCTTTTTTGTTAAACTGCCGAGTCAAAGCTGGCAAATTGAAATTCCATATGGTTCACGGTTTGAAATTATTTAGCTGAATTTTATTCAACTGTTCTGGCAGCAACCTACATATTTTATTTTATAAATGTGTGTGTGCGAGTGTTTGTGCTGCCCATTTCACTGTTCAAGGTAAGTGACTAAATTAGTTGGTTAGCTATTTAACCAATTGTTTCAAATCATTTTGTCTTACTAAATATATAATTTGACAATATATTTTAGCTTATGCTTGATATATATCTGTTTTGTGGCACTTTGTTGCGTGATACAAGTAGCGATAGTGGAAAATTATTCCTCCATGGCAGAAACTTTCTATTAGTCAAATTAGAAGATTTGTGGGGTGTGTATATAGGTGTGTGTGTGTGTGTGTGTGTGTGTGTGTGTGTGTGTGTGTGTGTGCATGCGGGCGCGCATGTGTATAGACAGAGAACATGCATGCCAGTGTTGAAAAAGAAATGCAACAGCAGTTAGGAAAATACAGGTAGTTCTCAACTTATAATCAGTTGCTTATCAACCATTCAAAGTTATGACAGACACCCCCTCCAAAAGGTATTTATGACCCAAAATGTCGATGAAGATTCTCAATCATCCAAGTAGAGTTGTTTGAAGATTGTCTGAAGGTTGAATCATTGCAACTGGATTAAATTTTGTTGTTAGTCTGAGAGATGTTTCGCTACTCACCCAAGGATCTTCCTTGGTCACAGCAAGGCAGTTAGGCAGAAAATCGTTGGAATGTACCAACTTCTGCCACACCAACCTCAGGGGTTTCCTCCCCAAAGTGCGTTGAAACGTGTCTCAAAATAACAACTTCGGTCAACCTTCAGACAACTCTACCTGGATGACTGAAAATCTTCATCGACATTTTGAAATGCAGAAAAAAAAACCTGAGGTTGAGGTGGCAGGAGTTGGCACGTTCCAATGACTCTCTGCCCAACTGCCTTGCTCCGGCTGAGGAAGCTGCCTGGATGGGCAGTTAAAGGTCTATCAAACTGACAACAAAACATTAGTCCAGTTGCAACGATTCACCCTTCAGACAACTTCAGGCAACCTTCAGATATTTACGAGCCAGTTCTAAAGTTTGGACAGTTGCCCACCACCTATGGTCATGTGACCATATTTTGGGTGTTCAGCAACCAGCCCGCATTTATGGCTGTTGCGGTACTCTTCAGTCATGTGACTGGGATATACAACATTTTTGCTGAACACCAGCATTTACTTCTGATTTTTGGCAAAAATGATACATAGTAAACAATGAGTTTACTTAATGACCATGGTGCTCATTTAATGACTGAGACATTCACTTAGCAACCATGGGTTCACTTCATGATCATTCTGATTTACTTAACAACCACCACAAAAAAAGGATGTGAAATTGGGTCAGTCACATGATGACCAGCTTTACCAACCATGACAACTTGCAAGCCTAAGGGGCAGGGTACCATTACGACTGTAAGTCAAGGACTATTTAGATCCACTTAACTCTGGCTTCTGAGAAGGAAAAGGGGACAAGAAAGAAATTCAAGATAACCTTGACATGATTGCCCTTAGCATAATAGGGAGCAGAGGAAACAGGCTTTCAGGATTCTAATATAACTTGTAACAAACAATGAAGTGTTTTTGTAGTTTTTGCAGTACATATTTTCCTGACCTGGCCTATCTCAAAGGACTGACATTTTATGTCAAAACAAGACACTTACCAGAAATGAAAATACTGCGGAATTTTAGAGCTCTTATAATACATTTTAAATTCTTTCAAAAACCACTCTTTTCTAAAATATGGACCTTAGGTATTATGTCTGGCATTCTTTCTTATATTTGCAATAACATTCCAAAGCCAAATTAAAAACCACTAGATTCCCCCCTCCCATGCTTTTATATTCATTGAAGTAAATAAAATGTTCAGTGCTCTGAACACAGACAGGAAATGCTTTAAGTAAGTTCAAGAGAAATATGTTACTTTATATTGTGAAATGTACACATAGACAGTTCTGTAGTTATTCACAACATTCTTTAAATAAAATTGAAGTTCTTCTAAGTGTAGTATAAAGACAGGCATTTTAAACTGTGTAAGACTCTGCACAAAGATAGTGAAAAACGAAAGAAAGTGATGCAACAGAAGAGTTGTTATACACTATGCATGCATTAAAAAAACCCAGTTGAAACCATTAAGAAACAGAACTACTTCTAAACACTGATCACTCATTGAATATTTCCTTACCAAAAGGGGAAGAGGAGTTTTCAACCTGGAAAGTGCATAAATCAAGACCTACAGGATCCAACCAGATAAAATGGATGATTACAAAAAAAAAGTGAAACAAGCAAGAAAGAACAAATTAAAAGTATATAGCTGCATGCTGAAATAGTTCATGGATATGAAAAATACTGAAAGTTATTCCCAGAGTAATAAAGGAAAATTAAAAAAACAAAGGACAGATGCATTAAGCAAAGCAAAAGAGAGATTTGACTAGAAATAGCATATTTAAAAATATGCATATGTACAAATATATGTACATGAACTTACAACCTTTTATTTAGTGACTGTTCAAAGATACAGTGGCAATGACTTATGACTGATCCTCACACTTACAATTCCATGATCACATGGAGGCTTGGCAATCACAATCAGCATGTACAGGTAGCCCTTGACTTACAACAGTTCATTTAGGGACCATTCAGTTACGATGACACTGAAAAAAGTGACATGACCGTTTTTCACACTTACGACCATAGCAGCACCAGGGTCACAGGAATGAAATTTGGATGTTTGATAGCTGACTCATGATGATTGCAGTGTTCCAGAGTCAAGCAAAGTCAATGGGAAAGCCAGATTCACCTTTTGTCAAATTCCTTTCCCCCCTTTTCCAGTTTAGAAATGAAACGAGCAACTGTCGAGCAGGAATTTGCCACTGGGAGGGAGGAGTTGTGGGGATAAGCTATTCAAACTAATAAGACAGTTGAATGCTTAGGTATGCTTATCAAAAATGGCTTCCCGAGTGTCACACAACGAGGCAGACGGGATAATCACCAGGGTGACAACTGGGTCAAAAGGCGTTTCCTAAAGAAGTCATCGGCTGAACTGCGCAGGACATCCCAGGATGCTTAATTTTTGCATTGCATACATCAGCGTGGGTTCTGTTCTTCTGTACTTCCAAAGAATCTAAATAAACAACTTTACTCTATGGAGTGGACTGTTTGTGAATTCAAAGGAAAATGCACTTAACAATTGTGGTAAGGGACTTCCGGTGCATGGCGCAGTGCTGAAGGAGCAGGCGCGGGGAGCTCCAATGTTGAACTACTTGACAGCCAGTAGATCGAGATGGTTCCGATCCAGGAGCCAAAACCCTAGTTGCCCCAAAGAGACAACGAAGAGGAAGGGATATTCTGCGATCCCATGGAAGGTGGCAACTGCCCTGGGATAGGGAAGAAACCCCTCAAAGGTCTATAAAGCTGGGCTACAGAGATGCAGCGTGTAGCGGCAGAGAAGGGAAAAAAACGAAGCAGTTTGAAAAGTCAAACCGCAAAAAGGCACAAAGTGGCATACAGACACCTCGCTGAGTTTTAAATAATTTTTCTACCAAAAAGTCTACCTGATTAAAGAGAAGATTTAGAAAAGAGTGATAACCTGGAAAGAGGGGAAAGATGGCAACTAAATACAGAAGGGTTTAAGGTTGGTTTTAAATATTGGAACTGAAATTAAACTCCAGAAGGAAGAAATACTTTGGACTAACATCAAAATTAAAAAGGTTTTATTCCCACATTTTTCAGTGGAAAAGTTTTTCTCTTGCTTTTGATTTTTGAGAATTATAGATTTTCAAAGAAAATAAATCAACACTTGACTTTAAAAAATATTTTTTGATCCTGAAAAGTGCAGCTATGATCTATTTTTGGAAACAGAAAGTAAATATTTGACTTACAAAGAAATGAAACTGAGGAACTCTAGCAAATGAACAATGTTAAAAAGTTTCTATACAAACAATGTTTAGTCAAAAGGGGGAAAATATTCAAGTGTTATCAGTGTCTTTTTTACAAATTATGGAGAAAACGTTCCATCATTATGCCCAACAAATGGATGCTAAATTTTAAAAGATTTAAAAATTAGGAAATTTGAATAATGTAAATTCTGGAATATTTTTGGCAATTTAAGAAATCTGACATAATTGAAAAATGATATATTAAAGTTGTTATTTGGAGAAATTTGGGGATATGTTATAAAATAGATTATTTATTGAGCTGAAAATTGAATTTTTATATGAAAAATATATTTGAAATGAATGCAAAAATAGAGGATTTTTGAATTTTTGGTTGATGAATAATAGAAAAAGATAAACTTTGCCATGGTGTAAAGATGTCTACAGAATAATTATAAAAACATTAATTATATTGAAGGTTCAGGATATCTAGAAGGGATGCAAAAGTTATTGAATAATTGGGAAATTTCCTCATTTAGCAATGTTAATATGATTTTTTTTATTTCTTCTTTTTTTCTGTTTCTCTTCTCTTTTCCTCTTTTGTTCTTTTTAGAACTTTGTACAAAATTTGAATGTATTAAATAGTTTAGGAGGTTTATAGGGGATCCTGGTGATAAGATAAACAAGAGAACGTAAGAGGGAAGATATGGGGAAAAAACCTGAATAGATGAATAGATAAAAGCAATTAAAATGAAGTAGTTTTATAAGTCTGAAGCTTCACTGCTAAATCAGGACAGGAGTTTAATAACTAATGACTAATTGGGAATTATTTTTTCTTCTTTGAGGATGTTATAGAATATGGTATTATTTAAATGAGATATGGTATTATTTAAATGGAGTCCACTCCATAGAGTAAGCTGTATAGATGGTTAGATATGTCTAGCAGTAATTATGAAATAATGTGATTAGATTGGATGAAAGATGTTTGAAATGTATGCTCAGCTATCTGATGTCGATGGGAAGATGTAATCATTTTTATTGTTTGTTTGAAAAATAAAAAAAATCTTTAAAAAAACCAACAACTGTGGTAAGAAAGGTTGTTAAAAGAGGCAAAACTCATTTAATGAATCTTTTGCTTAGCAACAGACATATTGGGCTCAATTGTGATCGTTGTCAAGTATCTGTACTTAGTATCTGAGGTCATGCGATCACCATTTGCAACTTTCTCAGTCGGCTTCGAACAAGCAAAGTCATTGAGGGGGGGAGCTGAATTTGCTTAATGACAATGTGAAATGTGATTTTTCTTAACAGCTGTAGCATAACATAAAAGGTTGTAAAATCAGGCACAACTCATTTAGCGACCACCTTATTTAGCAATGGAAATTCTGGTCCCAAATGTGGCTACTTGTATACATTGAGGGACTAACAAGGCAGAAATATGAAAGTTCAAAAAGAAACCTAAGTGAATGTTTTAAGTGTAAGTTACCAGTAATCATGAACTTCACAAAAATAATTTTTCCAATCATACCTGAATGATCCCCAGGTTTCACTAAATCATCTGAAAGAATTCCAAGGATGTCATCCTCAGTGTTCAGCACAAGAGAAGCTAATGGGTCATCCAGAGTACCTTTAGGAAACAGACAACTCGGACTCAGACAAAATAAAGATGGCATCAGGAATGGCAACATTCAAAACTTAGTAAAAACATTTCAGCTACCCAGGGTAGTAGATCATCTCTACCTCTGAACGAAGGAACACCAAAGAGTAACTGCAACATTATACAGGTATTCTTTTTACTAAAAGGCTTTTCTAGCAAGGCTTCTTCTGCCCTGTGTCCATGCCCACCCCACATCAAAGTATCTTCAGATTTATGTACCTTGTGCACCAGATTTTGAGGGAGTGGGAGTGGAAGTTGAACTCAGAAGTGGATCTGAAGATGGATCTAAGAAATTGGGGTTCAGATTCGTTTTGCAGGAAATACTGAGGGTTTCATCACATAAATTATCCAAACTTGGCTTCCTTTGCCTACTAGTATCTAAAAGTTCTTTTCCAAAGAAAGCTTCCTAAAATTAAAACAAAGAACAAATAATGAAAGCAAGCATTTAATTGAAATGTCTATATGAGTCACAGGATTCCTATATTTGAACTGAAATAGATTCAATTGCTTATTAATATAATTAGTAAAAGTTGCTTCTCTTGTTATATATTCAATATTCAATTTTATGTGATTTGTTCCTCTAACCTTTTCTGTTCTGTTTACAGGGGAAACACAAACCCTCCAGAAAGGTATTTATCAAACAGGTTCCTCTATGACAAGGGTCTCCAACACCAGGCCATGAACCGGGCCGCAGCATGCCAGCAACTGGGTTGCAAAACCATGCTCCCCTCCTCTGGACCGCAGAAAAACGTTTCTCCCTGGTGCCCAAAAGGTTGGGAGGCCCTCCATTCATTTGTCATAAAATCCAACCAATTAATTTAGCTTCTTTAAATACTTATATGAGGACAATTTAATTTAGTAACACGTACAAAAATATATTCATTCTAAAAAGCGAACATTCTTTCAGCTAACTAGATTATAATAAATATACAATAAATATTTCTATATTAATGCATTCAAATTATTATAATGTATTAATATTAATATATAAAAATAAACATTTTACATTTCAGAAATACAAGAATTATTGTTTATAGAATTAGTAAATTAACACTAGTACTAATGGATTACAAATCATAAAGCAATTTCTTAAATTACAAATAGCTTACTGACTACATGCAAATAGTGATTTTAGGGAAAATATTTTGCATAGCTGTGAGTATACCTGCAAATATGCTGGGAAAATTTCTTCAAGCTTATTTTTCTTCTTCCTGTAACGTTTTTTCATTTTTTCCATATTTTCAGAAACAGACATAGTTTCATCAACAGGTATATCAGGCAGTTGTTCACTCCAACCTAGAAATATCAAACATATACAAGTAGTCTTCAACTTATGACCACACTTGAGCCCAAAATTTCTGTTGCTAAGCGAGACAGTTGTCAAGTGAATTTTGCCCCATTTTGTGACCTTTCTTTTCACAGTTGTTAAGTGAATCACTGTAGTTGTTTAATAACACAGTTGTTAATGAATCTGGTTTTCCCATTGACTCTGCTTATTAAAAGGTTGCACATGACCCAGGGACACTGCAACCATCATAAATGTGAGTCAGTTGTCAAACATCTGAATTTTCATCCCATGACCATGGGGGTGCTGCAATGGTCATAAGTATGCAAAAATGGTCTTAAATCATTTTTTTCAATGCCATTGCAACTTTGAACAGTCATTAAGTAGACTGTTGTATGTATACAATATTACAACCCTATCTCACTCTAGACTACAGTTGAAGTAGAGGAAGAGGGTTATTTATTAGTTCTTTTCCTGATTTTAAAATAGGAAAAGTTGAAATTGAAATTCTGATAAAAGTGATGTAAAAGTAATGTGGCATTAATATGCAAGACTCTAAAAACTTGGCATCACATTCTAAAGAAAGCGTCTTTAATGTCATCTGAAATCCTTATGGAAGGACCTACTCTCGATGCCATGGCTTTCAGACTGACCGTTCAAAAGGTGCAGACCCTTTTGGAAAGATACCTAACATACAATGCTAAGACATGTTAAGCTTTTTTTAAAAATATTGTTTTATGATGGTTTTCCTTTGCCATTAGTTCTCTTTAGAATTTTAAGTCATTGGTGTAATGGTTAAGGGGTCAAGCTAGACTTGAGAGAGTACAAATTTTAGGAGGAGGTAATGGCAAACCACTTCTGAAAAATCTTGCCAAGAAAACTACAGAAACCTATCCAGGCAATCACCAGGAGTCAAAATTATTTGAAGACCTCTCTAATATTTATTTCTGGTGGATTATTTTTATTCTGCTTTTTCCCTGTTCATCATCTGTTTTTATATTTGCGTTTCAATTTTGATTTCAGTAAGCTTTACTAAATTATGCACCTCTTCAAAATACACCAACTTCATATACATGAACTGCCACAAGGATGCTTTTTACTAGAAAGGTTGTTTCTAGTAGGAATGATTAACAAAGTTTTGAACTACACTTTTATGTTCAGAGTAAATCTGACAGAATTGGATTCAAACAGAAAAATTGCTTCGAACTATAAGTAACACATGAATTTATACCACGATGCAATCATGTAATAGCTCCAGGAATGACAATGAATTAAACTTTTCGAACAAAAACTGACGTTAAAAAATTTAACTGATTAATTAAAATATAATAATCCTGTTACAGGACATGGCAGTGGCACAGAACTAGGAGAATAAATTGCTAGATGCCTACTTTCATCTCTGCTGGGTATTTGCTCAATTACAGAGCCAGAAGAATCTTTTCTAGAGAAAGATCTTTTCATTTTTCCCTGTCCTGTACGACTCCGCTGGCGTACCATGAATCCACCAATACCTGTAAAAAGTATGTTTACAGTATTTATTAAGCAAATTTAAATAGTCACTCGTCACACAAATGACTGGGTTACTTAAATTATTAAGCTATAATTAAGCTATTTAAATAAAGAGAAACATCCTGGAATGGATGGTCATTTCTACATATAAATTTATTTATTTATTTATTTTATATTTGTTAGGACTTCTATACCGCCCTTCTCCCCGAAGGGACCCAGAGCGGTGTACAGCCATGAAAAAACAACATACAATAACATAAACAGAACATCACACAAATAGAAAACATAGTTAAAATCAGCTAAAAAATAGATAA
>JANHFO010002710.1:102684-120764 GCA_032468095.1 Pareas carinatus
ATTCAACTCAACATATGTAAGTGGAGCTACACAGATACACAGAATAATATATTCCAGTATAAATCGATTTGGGAAATAAATTTTATAAATTTAAATAAATAAATCTAAAAGGGCAAGCAGAGAAAGGTCTGTCTTCAACTATTTCAATAAAAAAATTTGCTCACTTAAGCAATCCAACTTCAAAATTGTTCCATTAAAAAGGACATGAATATTTATTCACCAAAGGTATCAGCTGGGTTTAAAAATGAACAAGGGAATAGCTCAAAAAAACCCAATTACTAAAATCAATTATATTGATTATATAATTTTAAGACATAATTTTAGCTTCAACAGTGAATTATTAGTAGAAACAAAGTTATATGGAGAGAATGAAGAATTTTAATGGTTACCAAGTTCCTTTGCTTTTGCTGGAATTTGGGCTGCAATGGATGATTCACAGAATTCAAAGGAAGGCACTAGAAAAAGGAAAAATAAATAATGAAAATATCATTTAATTAAGTAGGTTATGGAGTTCTCAGTAGCATCATTTTAATCTTCATTAACCTGTAGTATTCACAAATGTCTGTTTATTTTTTAATTTAATTTGAACAAAATTTCATTAAAGTTTTCACATATTTAATTTATTTCATAATAATATGTCTTTAAGATAATTGACAATCTAAAGAAACAATGTATTTTAATGTCATTTTCTATTACTTATCATATAGCATTAAGAAAATATCTAGACAAAAGAAAGCACTGTCTCTTTTGTTAACTCAACATCTGTCAGAGAGAGAGCTTTACAACAAATCCTACTGTGCTGTTATTAGATAAACAGGAGGTGAATTTACCATTTGCTGATGGTATATACGGTCTACACATGGTGCAGTCAAAACCATTATCTGCTGTGCTTTCGACTTCTTCTTCCGTGTTTAAATTTTGACAGACAGTGTGCATCCATCTGAAAGTTAAAAAATAAATGGCAAATGAGTTACTGAAATGCATGCAATTTTATCATTCAATATAAATATTTTCCCTGCAGAGAAATAAAACAACTATTCCTGAAAAACTCAGAAGGTGCTTGTTAAAATTAGTTATTAAAATTCCTTTTGGGCTAGATAGTTGAGCAGGGGATTGCTATATAATTCTAGCATTCTCAAAATAATGTTTCAAAATGTATTTCAACCAAACTGTTTTGATAAGACAGACTTCTTTGGTTCAAGTTCCAATGGTGGATGGTTTATATTAGGAAGTTTTTTTGAAACTTATTCTGAGAGAGCCAGTAAAGCTCAGTTTTTGAGATTTAGTAGATGTACTAACATCCATGGTTGCTTTAATAACAAGAGACTGAGGTCCCTGGGATTGGAATGAGGTCATTTAGTTCCATTTCTTGTTTACCTTGATAAGTTAGGAAGATTATGAAGAAATGTTGGACATAAAAAAGATGAATCCATGGGGGTCTTGCTAAGTTATCAATTACTTTCTGATTAATTAATTAATTAATTAATTAATGGCTACTTAAAGAATATTATTCAAACTTTCTTCAGATTACCCAAGTACTTGAAGAATATGCTTGCCGTTTATTTATTTTTTCGTATTTATATGCCGTCCTTCTCCATAGACTCAGGGCGGTCATTGCTGTAACCCCAATAATATGACCGAGAAAGAAGAAAACACTTTGATGAAAACTGAACTGTTTTCTTGATAAGGGAACAGAAACTAATTTGAAAAAATAATTTTGATTTTAAAAAATCAAAATTCATTCCACAAACATAAGAGAACACAGTATAAGCAAGCAAGTAAAAAACATTCAATGTCAACATAAAAGAAGCTTTAACCTGACACACTGCCTGCATTGCACAATAAGTTCTTCTTCTCTATAACTGCAACAGCAGACGGGGCAGGTAGACAAACTTGCACAAGGAGCACACTGTGTGTAATTATTTTGCCATTCACATCTTAGACCAGGAGAAGTAGCTCCACAGTGTCTACACCAAACGCACCTTTAAAATATAAATACATGAATAACATTTAGATTTCATTTATATTACCATTTCTTTATATTTTTGTGCTATCCAATGAACAAAACATTAATCCATTCATATAATAGTTAACAATATTGCCAAATGTCACCACTAAAGAGATTCTATTTAAAGTAATTTTAGAATATGATTTACTATATGGAGTCCTTGGTGCTCTCTGAGCTTGATTGTTTTCCTGCAAATGTTTCATTACCCAACTAAAGTAATATCTTTAGTGCATCTGCAGTGAAGATGTTTCCTAATTGAGTAATGAAAAGTCTCCAAGAAAATAACCAAGCTCAGAGATCACCAAGGACTCTACAGTTCAACCTTGAACTACAAATATACTCTTTTATTGATGTACTATGCGGCTGCAAATGTTCATGGTTGTCATGGCTACCATGATATTCTAAGTCAGTCCAGATCCAATGGCCCGAATATCTATGTTAAAAGCAGAATACATCCTCCAAGTCTTTAAGATCCCTAATTCCAAAGCATTTTCAAATTAATTCTCAACTTAGGCTCCTACCCTGTTTCCATGAAAATAAGCCCTACCCTGAAAATAAGCCCTAACATGATTTTTCATGGTGCTCATAAATGTAAACCCTACCCGAAAATAAGCCCTAGTTAAGATTGTCAGTCAGATGGATGCATTTACTGGAAGTATGTCCATTGTAACTGGAGATGGAGCAGCAAAAATAAGCCCTATCCCGAAAATGCACCCTAGTGCATATTTTGGAGCAAAAATTAATATAAGACCCGGTCTTATTTTCAGGGAAACATGGTAGTACATTTACTATGCTTGGGATTCTCAATTACCAGAGGGCATGTATGATTTTTCTCACTCGTATTATTTGAACTTTAATTGAAATATGATCATACCTTATGTACTGCATTTAGGCATACCCATTAGTTCACTGAAATTCATATTTAAATTTCAGTTAGGCAAAAAAAAACCTTCATAAATATGCTGATCGATAACCATGACAAAGATTTGGCCTGACCCCATAAAATATGGAGAGTAAAAAAAAGAGAGAAACACGAACCATTTGCACTTCCAACCTCCTTTGGGAACTGTCTGTAGTGGTGGATCCAGGCAGTAAGTGTGGTAGCTGATATCACAGTCATCACAAAGAAGTAATCTTCCTGGATCTGTAGCCTTTCCACAGGCTTCACACACAGTGCACTCCAGACATCTCCAACCCTTGTGGAGTACCACTTTTGTAATCTGCAAAGAAGAAGGCAGCAGGCAATTAAAATTAATAAAACTTCAATTTGTCAATTCTAGGGATATCAAATATGTTATAAATAGTTCTTTTAAACAGACTTTTTTTTAAAAAAAACCAACAAGACTTGTTCAAATGTAATGGGAAAATGGAATGCATTTAATTGTATCATCATTCATTGGATATGCGATCCATAAACACCATTCAAATGTCATTATTTTTCTGAGGCAGTTGGATGTTCACAGTGATATGTTAGCTGTGAATTCTGAGAATTGAATTGGGCAAGATTGAGAAACACTGGAAACAAAAGGTTTCCATGCTTACTATGTTGCCTATATTCAGGAACACATCCAAGATTTTAAAGTGCTTTAATCACTTCCTAATCTAACAATCAAGGACATTTTAATGTTGAAAGCTTTCATGCTGATGCCAAATTATTTAAAATAAGTTACAAAAGCAATCTTCAAAATATCTGTCCTTACATTTGATGAAACATATTTAAATTATTTTTTTAAAAATTGTACATAACAACTGAGTCATCCTTATTAATTTTGCTTTTGTGTTAGTTATGTTGGATTTTGATTTCCAAGACCAATTAGAATATCTTTTACTGGCATTTCTTTACAAAGTATTTCAAATGTATATTCTTTAAAAATGCCAATTCTTTTCATGAAATGTAGGCAGATTTTAAGTTAAATAATCATGAGTATGGAAAATTTTTACTCTGAAAATAACTATACCTGAAAATATAGCTTATAGCTTACACAATAGCAAATAATTTATTATTTCAGCATAAATCAACATTTAGCAATCCAGATATGGTCTCATAAATGTAAAATACTAAATAAATACACCACTTACTCTTAATCCTAGCAAAGGACAGATATGTACATTAGATTTAACAAATAACATTATATCAAGGTAATTATTAGAATTTATAGCTGCAAAATCACTTTTAATGCATTCATAAAAGTCATTAAAGTACTTTGCAATCTGTAAACAAATTACAGACCCATTTACAAAATATTATTTTAAAAGATTTAAAAAATCTTAATTATTAGATTTAGATTATGAGGAAACTGTTAATTATATTTTATTACTTGTCACTATTAAGTTCTCTCGGTATAATACAGGTACAATAAGCTTCGAGCCTATTATATCCATCCAGCCCACCAGGGTATGTTATGGGTCCCATCGATTAGGGATGTATATCTGGTGGAACCACAAATAGGGCTTTTTTAGTGGTGACCCCTTCTTTATGGAACACCATACCCCCAAGGTAGAGTTGGCCCCTACTTTGTACATACTTTTAACAATTAACATTTTATTTGGTCTTTGTGTCTTTCCATTATATGCTTCTTCCAATACCCATTTTGTCTCGTTTATCTGTCTGCCTTGGAGTCTTTCTTCACACACTTCTTGGTCTCTCTTATCTTTCTTATCTGCTTGGACTATTCTTGTTCTTTCACTCCTTAATCTATACTCTTTTTCTGTTATTTATTTGTATCGATTTGGCCTTTTCTTTGCTACACCACCTCCTGCTCACCTTCAATTCTATTCTCTGCTCTTTCCTACTCTATCTCCTTCTCACCTTCTTTCTACTTTCAATTCACTTTCACTTTCCCCCTTATTATCTCTTTACTTCTCTACCACCCTTCCTTCCCTTTCCTGTCTTCTTCTCTCTTTCTTGCTGTATGTCCTGTCAGTATTATCTTTAATTTTCTCTTTTTCTCTTTCTTCTTATTCCTCTCTTTCTTTGTATTCTGCTCTTTCGGTTCTCTTTCCACACCTTCCGCTTTCCTTGCCTCTTTCTCCTCGATCTTTAGTTCCTCTTCTTCCTTCTTCTACTTCCACTCCACCCTCTTACTACTTTCTTTATCCTTCGCCCTGAGTGTAATTCTCCTCTTATCTTCCTTATCTAACTTTTCCCTCATCTCTAGCTTTGTTCTTTTATCTCCTTCAAAGCCTTTTTGCTCCTTCTTCTTCTCTATTCTTGCCCCTACTTCTTCTTCCCTATTTGACTTCTATTACCTTTCCTTCTTCTTTCTATTGTCTTTGGCCTTCTTTATGGATATAGTTAAATTAACTAAATAAATTAATCAAATCAAAATCTAAAAATTAACAATGAATTTATTTGACTAATTATTACAAAAAAACCCTATCAGGTAGAAATGTTTTTGAAAAGAAAACAAAGCATTTTTCAGCTCAACAAGAGCTTGGTTCTAAATCATTGTGAAATTTCTTCAATGGGATCATCAGGTAGGGTAGGATTATATAAAAGGGAATGTTCTCCCACAGATAATCTAGACCCAAGTTACACAGGGCTTTTAAGGGTAAACAGGTATACAAGCATGGGTATTTCAAAACACTCACCTTAATTCCTACACAGTATGGATGATAACACTGGCCACACTGTGAGCAAGCAAGTAATTGGCCTTCTGTACCTTGTCCAAAGCTTCCACAAACTACACACATGTCCTGGAATATCAAACAGATATCTTCAAATAAAAGACAGCATTAAGTATACCATACACCCTCAGAGCATCTGAGGGCTATATACCTTCATTTATCCTTTTTAAATGTTTCCTATGTTTTTACAGAAATTCAGATGTATAGTGTTCACTTATTAGCATAATCTATCTATATATTATTACCTACTCAATAGTACTTATAAAACGTTCACATTTTTGTGAAGGAAGTTGATTTTAGACCCAAGATACTTTAAAAAACCCACAGTAGGACACTAAAAACCTTTTAAATCAAATTAATTTCTTGTTTAATATACAAAAGAATATTTTAAATAGAAAGACATGTTGCTGATCTATTGACAGAGAAAATCTGAATTATGGATTCATAATTGTTATTGATCATAATTGATCAACTGTTATGATCAAGAAAGGCACATTTTCTGCTCTAGTGTATCTGTGATAAACATAAAAAAGTTAAATCTGCTGAACAAAACCACAGACTTAGTAACACAGTTATGGTGAAATACACTAGTGTTTATGGAAATCTATCCAAAGCGAAGATTTCATAACTATTACACTTCCATAGCTGTGGAAAATACACAGGAGGTATACAAAGATTGCTTTTAAACCTTTTCAGGAAAGGCAAACAAGCAGTTTTCAGGATTTCAGAGGAATGAAATCAAATAGCTGTTTATGATAATACATGCCTACTATCAATTTAGTCTGAGTCCCACTTTCCTAATACACAGAGTGCCCACCAACAGCTTCCTCCCTTGGGTGGGACTGTGACGCATAACATTCGGGAACTGAATGCCTTTACATTCTCTCATTTTAACAGGTGTCTGGAATTTTGTAATGTATTGCCACCACTAGGGATTTGGGCAGGGATGGGTGGATGAGAAGAGATTTCTGTTTGAATACTCTCCAAAAAAGCCTGGATGGGTGGGTGGATAGATGGACAGAAAGACAGACAGACAGATTTCCACAGAAAGCAACAAAGTATATCTGAGTATTGCAACCTGATGTAAAGTAAACTTGTCACTGCTAGAGAACAGGACAACAGTATTATGCATGGAGTTTTCTTCTTCATCTTTGTTGGATGAGTTATCCATATCTGTGACCTGAAAAATGGAACAAAAAAATTAATGAGATACTGTAATAATTTAGTAACAGGTTTTAGCTGTTACACAATAGTCCGTAAATTATTTGAGATGTAGACAAAAAGTCATTTGCATTCAAATATTCCATTTATCTTTCACTGAAGAGAACAAAGCACCATACACAGCTCTTTCATAATTTTAATTTCAGTTACATACTAGACCACACTATGACTCATGGCTCATTCTTTCAGAGATACTTCCTTCATCTTCTTCAATGCTTTCAACAATGACAGAACTTCTAATATAGTGTTCTTGGTGAAAACGCTAGGATACATTCAGAGAAGAATCTGCTCTGAAAATAGCCCATGTTGAACTGCATAGCACAGTCAAGCATCAGCACAAGAAACATTTTGTGATATTTTGTATTATGTCAACAACTATTTTATGGTAATTTTTATCCCATAACATGTTTTTCAAATTTTGCCAAATTTAAATTTTGCCAAATTTAAATTAGCCCATTTGAGGTAACCTTCATTCAAAAATTGTTCACCTATGCTGCTTTGTTTCATCCAGTTTAAGGTTACAGGAAGAAAAGTTTTAATAGAATACAGTTGTGAGATAGTTACACTGAAAGCTAATCACAGATTGTAAACTATATTTAAATCCTTGAATAAGGATTTCAACTTACAAACCAATGAGCTTAGTATTTCACTGTAAAACCTAAACATAACAACTTACTAAAATGAAAACAAATACAATAAAACAAAAAATAATTCATGGGACAATGAGTGCTAAAGTTGAAGAATGACATGTTCATTTTTAAAATGATATACTTGCTGCCATGTTGCTGAACATGCACTGCAAAACTATTTTTTAAATAACACAATTTCTTAAAATTCTATACTTTCAATGGGCACATTTATGGATTAAATATATATCCAGAATAACAATATCAGTTTTAAATGTTAATCAATTTTAATTAGAAATTTTAGAAATATCTTTCAGGAATATATAATATGATCACTTGAAAGCCAGTTTGGTATAGTGATTAAGGCACCAGGCTAGAAACCAGAAGACAGTAAGTTCTAATCTCACTTTAGGCACAAAGTCAGCTGGACAAATTTAGGGCAATCACTCTTCTTGAACTCTATTTTTTACACAAGTGGTTATTAAAAATGATAAAAAAGAGATAAATTTCAAACCTGAACTTTTTATGTTGGGTATTCTCCCAGAACAATTTGATAAACAATATATCTACTTAGCAATACACGTCCTGACAGCAGCTAGGATTGTCTTTGCCCAAAATTGGAAGAATGAAAAAACAATACAAGATGAAAAGATAATTAGAAAAATTTTAGATCGTGCAGAAATGGATAGACTAACGTTGATGTTGAAGGATAAAGAAGAATCGGTACACTTCAAAACATGGAATAATTTTTATGAAAGGTTAGACAAAAAATGGAAGGTTTGGAAATATATTTGTAAGATGAATTCAACACTGCTGAAAATTTGTAAAAATGTATACTCAGATGATTGATGCTGATCGAAATTTTGAAGCACTGGTTTATATTTTTTTAATTGTTTATTTTATTTTTGATTAAAACTAATAAAAACTTTTTTAAAAAAAACTCCTCTTGAACTCTAGGAGGGGGCTAAGGAAAAACTACTTCTCAAAAGTATTGCCAAGAAAACTGCAGGTATTAGTCCAGGAAGTTCCTAAGAGTCAATACTAACTTGAAGAAACAACACAAAAACACTCTGATTCATCAATATTCTTCATTGCTTCTCTGAGTATCTTTGAAAGATGGCAAACTTCTCAAACACAACTTCTTTCTTCCTTTTAGCTTTTCCAGGTCTAGATAGGAATTACCTGAGGGCTAGTACATTCCTGTTATTGGCAGGATTGTCCAAGGTTATAAGCATTATTAATAGTAAAAAAAATGTTATCAATGATTTTGTTTAGCAGTAAAACTGCTGGGACTGAACAACTGTTAGTAAAGCACCTTGGTTTAGACTAGCTTAACAGCATCATGTACCCTAGTGGTACATCTAGTGGAATCAATAAGAAGGGCCTTCTCTATGATGGCTCCTCCTTGTGGAACATCATCCCTGCAGAAATAAGTTTGGCTCCCACTCTGACATTCTTCTGCAAGGCTGTGATGGTTTTGCCATCAGGCCTGAGGAATCCAGAGTGGAAGGGAACCCATCAAGTGGCTTATTTGACTGACTGTTTTAGTCAGGAGGAATGGGGATTTATCGCTTTTTATTGTTTTTTATATGAGATTTTTATCTTTATAAGCCGCCTAGAGACACTGAGATTGAGTTGGGCAGTCATATAAAAGTTCATAAATCAATCAATCATAAATTAATACTCAGCAATGACTTTTAAAACTCTGTTTGAGCTAATTAACTTAAAATAATGTGTCATAGATCCTTACCCCTGGAAGAAGAAGTGATCCAATTCCATTCTTCAATTTTGATCTCCCTCGTCCACCTCTTCCAGCAAGTCCTGCACCTCGTGGTCTCCGCTTCCCAGGAAAACCTGATCCACGACCCTGTGTGAAGTTAAATACAGAACAAGTGAATTAGTCCAAATTAACCATGGTAATATATTTACAGGGAAACAACTTACAAGCAATAGTTTACTACATGTGACTAAAACATTGACTTTGCTTGTCGGAAGTTCTCAGACGGTGATCACATGTTCCTGGGACACTGCAATCATCATAAATACATGCCAGTTGCCAAGTGTCTAAATTTTGATCATCCACATCACCATGGGGATGCTGCCATGATTGTAAGTGTGGAAAACAAGCATAAGTCACTTTTTTTCCGTGCCACTAAACAAGTGAACAGCCACTAAACAAGTGGTTCTAAGCGAAGGACTACCTATATCGGTGAACGACTGCAATAAAATTAAGTGAAGATTAATTACCACTTTGATGCTCCAAATAGCACTGCCAGGGAGTTGTCTAGATTTAAATGTTTCTCGACCTTCTGAAATGTCTGGGGACCAGGAAGGTGGGCTTGCTGTATTATGGCTATTCCAAGTACCCTAGATATGTAAGAGGAGAAAATAAATGTATAAAACATTCATATCTATAAATGAGGAAGATCATATTGCAATGAAGATAGATATTGTATATGGTTGAAGATAAAATATAAAAACATTGATAGGAAAATAAACAGCTTTAAACAATAAGAAGATGCAATTAAAGTTTGGTTATAACTCTGATTTTTACAAAATGTATCAGTTTGGGGATATTTTGCCTATTGTTATATAAAGATCTTTAATACTCTTACAATCAGTCTGCAAATTGGAGACAGTATATTAGAATAGAATAGAACAGAACAGAACAGAATGGAATAAAACGGAATGGAAAAGAAAAGAACAGAATTCTTTATTGGCCAAGTGTGATTGGACACACAAGGAATTTATTTCCGGTGCATTTGCTCTCAATTTACATGTAAGCTACAAGTGATAAATTATGATCATAATTATAAAATATATTCATCATGTCATAAGATACATATTTGTGATCACTTAAAACAAAATTATTCTCTAGAAATATTAATTATATCAGACAAAATAGCGTTTAAAATAAAAGCTGCAATACAAACATGAAAGACAATAGATCAATTTAGATATCCCGGTGCAGTATGTGGTCTAAGCACTATTTTAATGCATATATAACTACTAAGTTTATATATCAAATAAAATTAATAACAATCATATCCTACTTTCTTATCTTATGTACATATTTTATATGTAAGAAAACAATCCCTACATTAAGCTAGAAAATCAAATTCAGAGATGTCATAAAGAAACACACAAATGTATTATCGCCTAACTCCAGAACACTTCTTTAAAATAATTGTTTCTTACAAAAATATATCAGACTTAATACAAGAGTGTGTGTGGAAGTAAGCAGCAGAAAGCTGCAGAAAGGGACGTTTTTCTCTAACTATTATTCGAGCCTGATCAGAAGACTGACTCTACCCAGCCTGTAAAATTTTCAGTGAAGAGAACTTCCGGTTTGCGTCACATTGCTGCGGGCTGGAGAAACCAGAGCTCCAGTTTCAAAATCTGATTTCTTCCTGTTTGGGGACCCTAAGGGGTATGAAAGTCGCCCCAAAGAGGCGATGAAGTAGAGGAGGCATCCCAGAAGTCTGGGTCAGATGGCGGTCAATCTGGGTGAACTGGGATTCTCTTTAGACAAGCAGAAGAAAGGCTGCCTGTATACAGGCAGTCCGAGAGGCTGACGACCGAACAAAGAAGACCCACAGCATTGCCGCAGAATAGCCAAATTAGCAACAACATGCTGAAACTGGATTAGAAATATTTTAAATTTTTCCTGATAAAAATCTGACAGGGAAAAGAAAATTTTAAAATAAACTTCCCAAAAGAAGAAATACAAATGGCAGGACACTATGCAACAGGAGGAGAAAATTTTTAAGGAAGATAGTAAATGATTGGGATTGGTTTTAAGGAATTTTGGATGAACTGAATATATTAAGAACAAGAAAGATTTTTGAAAATGTTATAAAAAATTATTGTAAAGAAGATATATTGGAAAAAGAGAGAGAGAGAAAGACACCTAGTGGTGGAAAAAATATTATAATGACTATGCAGACTTGAATTCTAGACATATAAATTATAGATTTACAATATTTATATAAAGAAAGGAAAGGGAAAAAGTTAACTTTTAGAGGCAAGAAATGGAATACATAATACAACTTATTGGAGAATTAATACAAAAATTATGTGAAGAGAAAGAGGAAAACAAGAAGGAGGCAGAGATGAATTGTGATAGACAAAAACAACAGATGTTGGATATAAAGACTAAATTTGAAAATAAGACCCTCCAAAGGATTATAAAACGCAGGAGTATTTAGCAACATCAACAAAAGACTGGGGGGGGAAACAATAACAAAAGATGAGTAATTGAGAAGCACAAGAAGGTAGATAACATCATACAAAGACAAGGAAATTTGAGAGGTCAAACAGATATCTAAGAAATGAGAAAAATCCAGACAATATTACTTCCTGAGGACAAATTTAAAAGAAATAGAGAGCAAACCCAAAAGGGATTTTAACTAGGTAGAATAATTGGGGAAATGTGTGGAATAGTTTTGGACAAAGGAGTGTGATATAGAAAAGGCAGAGGAGAAAAGACACATGGTAATGTTGCCTGGTAGACAGAAATTCACACAAAGAGGTATTAGATAGAATATTGACAAAATATATATAATTGAAGCTTGAATTAATATTTTTAAACTTAGAATTGATTTTAGGAATAATATGAGAAATAGTTTTTAAAATAGAAAAACGTATATATTGATTAGAAAAAATGAAAAATAAGAATGATATAGTTTTTAAATTTTAATGTAAAGTGTAATGATATCAAAGTTAGGATTTATTCTGCGAATGATATAGAATTAGTTCAAAACAAAGATATTGGCTAAAATAATTCTAAATGAAATGGTCTTAATGTGAAGATGCATTGTATAAAAAAATGTAATGATTTTAAAAGTTGGGTTTATTTTCATGAATAGTAAAAAATTATTAATTTATATTTGATTAGAAAAATGAGAAAAGTAAAACTTAAAATGTTTTTATTGTTCAAACTTACTTTGTGAAATATATGAGAAAACATTAGTAAAATATTAATACTTGTGTTAGATTAGGAAAATGAGAAAATGCATAAATTCTAAATTTGAAAATTTAAAATGAAATATCTTTAAATTTGTAGCATGAGAAATGATTTTGATTTATTTATTTTTGTTTTCTATGTTTGCACTTCAAATGGAATATTTTTAAATTTGACACTTACCACATAACTAATTTGTAAAAAGAAAAGGAGTGGAAATCAAAATGGTATAAGTTGGACACTCAGACATGTTTGTTGGAAAACTGTATTATTTTAATTATTATGAACAAAAAATTCAAAACAAAAAAAAACGATTTTCAGCGAAGAGCATTATTTTTAGAATCATGCATTCAAAAGCATATGATATCATTTAATGAGTTAATTATATCACAATCTCTTTTTAAGGTACTACTTAGAATGAGCTTTCAAAATGGAAGAAACAAGATTTTATGTAGTAAATATTCTAAGCATTATTTGATGTAATAATCTTGATTGAGAGACAATTCAGACATGTGTCTATATTAGGATAGTATTTGGCCTGGCATAGGTATGGCTAGCAGTTTAACAAAAATTAATTTGCAGTCCGTAAACACTGCAATAGACTCATCTTAAGAATGAATCTCCACTCTCATCCTACACCTGAGCTACAGATATTTGTCACTATTGCAAACTCATCTTAAAGTTAAGGAATAATGGAGTAATAACTTCTTTGTAAATTAGAAGTAGGAAAAACTAGATAAGTATAGTTGAAGCATTATGTTATAGCATATCTATAGTCATGAACATTTAGTTTAATGCCTGGAGCTGACTGACAGCAAGTTATAAAAATTATGAAATAAAGTTTATTAGAATATGAAACTATAGATAAATTCACCAAATCACTAGTGAAATCATTTATCTTTGCAAAGCAAGTTAGTAGGTTTAAAGAATTGAGTAAAATAAGCTGTATTGCAAATCTTTGTGATCATAGCTCTCTACTACCAGAAAGAAATAAGTCTTGCTCTATATACTGAAATAAATAATAATAAATATGCTTTCTGTTGGAGAAAAAACATACAAAAAACCAATATGAAAAGCTTTTAGCAAAAGCAGTAAATAATAATTATCCCTAATATACTAACAGAAAGCAGTAGCAGAAAAAAATGATGATGTGATTCATACTACTGCATTTTCAATCTGAGTTAAAAGCAGTTTTTAATTTTGGTCTTTAGACTTTTTCAAAATGCTATTAGCTTAGGGAATTTTTCCATTTATTACTATAAATGTTTGTTCCTGGATAATTATTGGTATAGTAACATACTCAAATGCCTCAATCCGTCTTTCAAAAGGAACAAAACATCCATTATTTCATTTATTTTATTTCTATTCTTAAATTTATTTGCCTCCCATCTCGTCACAAGGCAAATCTAGATGACTCACAAAATTAAAAGCAATAAACAATATAAATAAATAAATAAATATTATTCCTATATATAGGAATAAAATAAGTTAAAGTAGAAGGATAGGGAGGCATAGTCAAAACAATAATTATTACAGGTAGTCCCCGACTTATGGCCACAATTGATTCCAAACTTTTTCTTGCTAAGTGAAACAGTTATTAAGTGAGTTTTACTCTATTCTAATTTGGTTTGTCAGATCACAAAAGGTGATCACATAACCTCAAGATGCAGCAACCACCATAAAGATGAACGAGGTGAATTTTGATCACATGACTGTGGGGATGCTGCAATGGTTGTAAGTATGAAAAACAATAAGTCATTTGTTCAGTGCATTGAAACTTCAAACAGTCACTAAATGAATGGTTGTAAGTCAAGGCCTATCTGTATTAGGTTCAATGAGCTTTAGCAAATAGGCTTACCTGTCTTGATCTTGGTCTCCCAGGAGAAAACTTTCTTTTAGTGATAGCAGGTTTTCCCATTCCAGTTTTCGGAGTGAGTGATACAAATGTGGTTGGAAGAACCACAGCAGATTCCAGTGATGACATTTGACATTGCAGCATCTCATGGGATGCGCCTGAGTCTAGTGAAGATGTTGGCAAGGAAGATACATCAATCGGCTTGTTTATTTCAACAGATGATGGACATGGAGAAAATATCTCAGTTGGTGATTCTGAAGATTTACCTGCCAACTGGCAACTCTCAGTTGCACAATTTTCACTTTGAGGAAGAGATGACACATAAGGAGTGTCTCTTCCGTTTGTACTTTCTAGAACGGCCATTGCTTCAGACTGTTCTTTCTCAGGACTGGAGATTGGTTCTTTACTGATCAAAATGAAAGTTTCAGGTATCTTGGATATATTCTCTGGTTCCACAGGAAGCTGCTGACTTTCTTCTTGGGGTGCTTCCACCAACTCGGTGCCTGCCTGCACTGGTTTTGTTTCTTCAGTTTGTTTATCTGATTCTTTCTCTGTTATTTCTGGAATATTTTCTGAAATTTCCCTCTTTTTATCAGAGGGATTGCTATCAGATGCAGGAATATTTTTAACAGATGTTTCCTCTTTTTCTGTGTCAAAATGATTGGAAACCTGTGTCTCAAGTTCACATTTCTTTTCATCTAATGAGAGGCCTGAAACAAATGTGGATATTGTATTTTAGTTTCATACAATGGTACTGCTATAGAAAGCAACGTCCTTCCAAAAATACTTTTTTTCCCTTGAAAGTTTGAAGATGCATGCAGTTAAATGTCTATATGTCGACCCCCAGGGTGAGAGCCTTCTCTGTGGCAGCTTCAGCCCTTTGGAACAAATTTCCTCCGGAAATACGGATTATCTCAGATCTCTGGGCTTTCCATCGGGCCCTAAAGACCTTATTATTTACCCAAGCCGGGCTATCCTGAGCCCTCTTTTACTTTTAATTCGGTTTTAAAAATTTTAATTGTAAAGTTTGATTTTTAGCCAGCCGATTTATTTAATGTTTTTAAAGGTATTAGCATTGTTGTTTCTTCTTGTGTTTTTATTATGGCTGTATACCACCCTGAATCGTTCGGGAGAAGGGCGGTATAAAAATCAAAATAATAAATAAATAATAAATAATATATTGCCTGTTTTTGAATTCTGAAGTTCTGTAACATTATACGAACCCATGGTTCAAGTTAGCATTTTGCTGCTAGTTATTGGTAAATCTATCCCTTAAAATATTTATTTAATCTATCTAGAAATTAGCCTATCATACCTTGAAATAAAAATATGTTTTTATCTTTAGGTACCAAACACATGTCCATTCAATTAATCAGTCCAGAGTGTACCACTATAAAAGGGGAAACATTTTCCATTGACATAAAATAATTGTATAAATTTACCTCAGTTACAGAGGTAGTTCTTGACTTACAACCACAATTGACCCCATAATTTATGTTGTTAAGCAAGACAGATGTTTAATGAGCTTTAGCCCATTTTATGACCTTTGTTGCTACAAGTATTAAGTGAACCATGCAGTGTTTAAGCTAGAAAATGGTTGAATCTCCATTAGCTTTGCGTGTCAAAAGATTGCAAAAGATGGTCATATTACCCTCGGACAGTGCAACTGTCATAAATATGAGTCAGTTGCTAAGTGTCCAAATTTTGATCATGTGACCATGGAGATGCTGCAACCTTCATAAGTGTGAAAAACTGTCACCAGTCACTTTTTCAGTGCTGTTGTCACTAAATGAATGGTTGTAAATCGAGGACTATCTGTATAAGAATATATAACTAGAATATAATATGATATGTCTTTAAGTCATTGTTGACTTGCAGTTTTCTTGGCAGGATTTCTTGAGTGGTTTGTCATTTCCTGCTTCTTAGGACTGAGAGTGGCTGATTGGCCCAAGTCACCCAGCTAGCTTTGTGCATAAGCTGGGACTAAAATCAAAATATCCTGGTTTCTAGGCAGTGCCTTAACTGCTACAGCAAACTGGATCTCATAATATAAATACTATATTTTTATTCTTCTTTGTCCAGAATATTTATAAATTTTAGTATCAAATTTAGTAAACTAGAAATTCGCAGTAATTATCTTTTTTAAGGGTACTTCATCCATGAATAGATAAATAGACAAGTGCCTTTTGTTTAGATTATCACATATTAAGCCTGAGGAATGTTTAAGTTATCGTAATTTACAAAATAAAACATATATCATGATGAAAAATTAGCTGATAACCAAGAGGACCCTGGTAGCACAGTAGTTAAAATGCAGTGTTGCAGTTAAACTCTGCTCATAGCCTGGAGTTCGATCATGAAAAGACTCAAGGTTGACTCATACTTTCATCCTTCCAAGTCCAGTAAAATGAGGACTCAGATTGTTGGGTGTCATATGCAAATAATGCTTATACTGTTAAAACTGCCTAGAGAGTGCTGTAAAGTGATATGGGTCGGTAAATAAGATTAAATATTGCTATTTCTATTGTTATTAAAGTGATCTTATGTTGAGACTCATAAGTATTTTATTTCGATATTAGTTTATTTATTAATCTACCTTGCTCAGAAACAGATCTGGATAAGAGCCTATTTGTTTATTTCTTAAAGGTTCTATTGAATTTTCATGGTCTATAAAAGTATTTTCACTTTTTAAAAATTCTGCTTTCATTCTAATATTGAATAGTTATTTATTTTACAAAATTATGCAATAAAATTATGCAATGCCATTCATTCACATTTATATATCAGTAGCTTTTTGTACCCGTGCTACGCTACGGGATTCTTTCTTTCTTTCTTTCTTTCTTTCTTTCTTTCTTTCTTTCTTTCTTTCTTTTTTTCTTTTTCTTTCGTTCTTTCTCTCCTCCCTCTCTTCCTCCATTTCTTTATTTTTCTATTTTAATTTATTTCTTACCCTCCCTCCATTCCGTCTCTCTCCCTTCTCTCTCTCTCTCCATCCCTCTCTTCATCCCTCTCCTCATCTCTCTCTGTCTCTTCGCCCCCTCCTCCCCAATCCTTCCTCCTTTCTTCCTTCCTGATTCCCATCTCTCCTTTTTTCAAACCCTCCTTCCTTCCTCCCTCCTCATTCCCATTTCTCCCTACTTCCTCCTCCCTCTCCCTTCATCCATTTCTTCAATCCCTCGCCCACCCTCCTCCGTTCAATCACTGGACTTCCCAACAGTAGCAGAGGGAAGCAGCTGGTCTTTACCTGTCCTTGCATTTATGTCAAAGCTGACCAGAAAATGCAGTCGACCTCTGAGAAAGTGGAGTGGCATTTTTCTTGCCCAAGTCAAATTTCAGCCCTCTTTTTTTTTAAAGAAAACTACACTTTTTGTTCTTTTCCATTCTGCTGGAGGGCGGGGGAGAGGTGTTGCACTACAGCCATCACTCATCTAGAAATAATGCCCTCAGCCGCAAAACCGACCTTCCCAATATCCACCAGAGCTCCATTCTCTCTCTCTCTCTTTCTCTCTCTCTCTCTCTCTCTCTCTCTCTCTCTCTCTCTCTCTCACATACACACAAAAACGTGCAAACACGAGTCAGGCTAAAAACTTCCTAGGTGTACTTCCAGGTTAGAGGATTATTTAAATGAGCATGTGGCCTTATTCCAGCCTCTTTCATTAACCCCTTCCCAGTTGCCAAATAACGCCCCCCCCAGAAAAACACATTAATCGTCGCACAAATCCAGCCGAAGCTGCAGCGTTGCCATTAACGTGTCTCATCCCGCTGACTCGCTCACGGGTG
>JANHFO010002711.1:24863-35585 GCA_032468095.1 Pareas carinatus
AAAGGCAACTGGATTGTTTTTTCTCCTGAGGAAGAAGACGACATTTCACTTCTAAGCCAAGCAGTTTCATTGATTCTGGCAGGATGGTAGAGGCGCTTGGAAAGATTGTTCCTCAAGGAAAAAAACGGTCCTGTTGCCTTTTGAAAAAGCACCTTGAGACAACTATGACCTGGATGACTGAGGATCTCCAGACTTCAGAAGGGCTGAGGACGATCATGAAGAAGTATTAAACATGTATCTAAAGAGATCTATAACTGAAGTTATTAAGTACACATATGTGAACTCACATAGCCTACTTACTTGATCTCAGATTTCTCTGTCACTCAAACCCATTGTGGTGATCTTAGAAACTGAAGGGTTCAGCAATAGCCATCACTAGTCATATGCTATATATGGGATCAAGGTTCCCACCAAATGATACTCTACATTTTAGAAAATTTCAAATGGGCTTTCCTATGGATGCATAATTCATGTCTGAGAATTCAAAGATGAACATACAAAGAGCCTACAATAATAGGCAAGAAGCCAGGTTTTTTAAAAAAGGATTTTCCTATATAAAGCATTGTTTTATTCCCAAGATAAGGAACTCTAAAAATAAATCCAGCTATATCAAATATATTTACCTCTATAATCCATGTAGTCCTGGAGAATATCTAACATTTGGGTCATTTGTGAAAACAACAGAACACGATGCTTACTGCAATTTAAAAAAAAAGAATGTTTTGACCTTGGTTCCAGCTTTCCACAAAGCATATTCAAAATAGATAATATCTCTACATACATCACCTTCTGAATTCAATAGATATAGGATATGAGATACTATTCTCTCCGTGCTACTAAGAGATGCTTGGGCTGAATTATTTGAGGGTAGGGGAGAAAGTCCATCTTATTACTGGTACTCATGTTGCGATATTATTTGGGGAGAAGTGCCTAACTCATAAACCCGTTTTCACAGTTTGTACTAACTCTTCAGTGGAAAAAGAGTTGATCCTTATCTATTTCTCTACTTTATTGTATTCATGGGCCCTAATATTACTACTGAGACTGGTCCAGATTCTTTTCTTGTCACTGGATAGCATGTTTAAGCCATTGAAACTGACATCTGGGGAGGGGAGGGGGGACCTGTAAAGATTACTGCAATATCCTTTCCCCCTTCTCAGCTTGGCAGTTGCTGCAAAACCTAAAAACCTAATAAGAGAAGAGGATGACCCTCATGCCGAATCAGGGCTAAAAGATATATAACAAGTCATTTTGTTCATCTCTCAGCAAATTAGGGATGGACATGACCTCATTACAGAGGGACAGGATGTATACCAGCAGAAGCAGCGACCGCAGCCAGACCAGCTAATTTCCCAGCAGAATTATACTTGGAGAGGACCTTGTAGGACTTGTAGTCCAACTACCTGTTGAAGCAAGAGACCCTACACCATTCTGGAGGAATGGCTGTCCAATCTCTTTGAAAACCTCAAGCGATGGAGCACCCACAATTTCTGAAGGAAAGCTACTCCACTGATTAATCGTTCTCACTGACAGGAAATTTCTCCTTAATTCTACATTGGATATCTCTTTGATAAACTTCCATCTGATATTTCTTATCCTGCCTTCAGGTGCTTTGAAGAATAGGTTGAGCCCCCCCTCCTCCTTTCTCTGACAAACATTGGAAGACTGCTATCATGTCACCCCTCATCTTTCCCTTTGTTAGACTAGATATTCCCAATTCCTGTAATCATTAATTGTATGGTTTAGCAATCCTGCCTTTTGGATTTAGAATTGAAGGTGTGGGGTCAGAAGGGCCAATATCAAATTGCCCATTTTTCTTCCTCTGTCAACAGCCTGTTCCACCCATCCCTCCATGTTTTCTCCTTCTTACTGCTACCAAGATCTGTTCATTCTCTAATTGTCTTGAGCCAAACTGTTGTCCTCTCTTTCAAGACCATTTTATATTCACAATCTGGTACACAGGCACTGTTGCCAAGATATTCAAACTGGATTCAAGTTGTCTGATGCAGCTTCTATTCATATTATATGTCTCATATTCATTTTTAAACATTTCCTTGTTCTTAATATTTTAGAGACCCAATTTGATATAGTGGTTAAGATACTGGACCAGAAATACAACATGACACAAAGTAATACTTTGCCACCTAGCACCCCCCGCCTTGGGCCTGGCATGACATGTAATGGACGGGTCAGTCCACCCCTCTCATTTTCAACACTACAGAAGAAGACACACAATATCAATCCTTGTTTGAATGAGCTGAAAGTGCCATGAAATATGACTATGTTCATTGATAAAACTGAGCAAAAACCAAAAGAATTCCAAAGCTCTGATTCTAATGAGCATGAATCAATCATTCATGCACACTTTTCATTAAGGTACAGAAAACACTTTCAATTTATGTTTTATTCAAATAAGTCTCTATCTTTCTCTAAAATTGTTCTTGTACCAAATCATTCCCTCACGTAAAGTTTTTTTTTTCAAATGCTATTGTTCAAGTTAAAAAGTTCATAGAAACTATAAAACATACCCATCATATAGGAAAGAAAGAAGTTTATCCAACAAGCTCAGTTTACCACTGGTTACAATGAGATGATCTCCAATGACAAAGGGCTCTGGCTCAACACCTAGACAGAAAATTCATTATTAAGAAATACCTCTATTAAGGATTGTGTCTAAATATGCATTGTAACAGAAAATACTCTAGTAGTGACAAACAGAAGGGATCTGGGCACACTGTCCTGATTAATCCCTTTTACATATAAGAATAGGCTCACATATGGTCATGCGAATTCTGGGACTCCACTTGCAGAGAGCTGAAATTACACTTGTTCTAAAGCTAACTTGAGGGCAGACTTTGAATTGACCATAACACTGTTAAGTATGGCTTTTAATCAAATCAGAATCAGAATTTATTTTTGCCATGTGTGTCAGGACACACAAGGAATTCATCTTAAGTGATAGTCCTCAAAACTACATACATACACAACAAGAATACAATCAAGATACATTCATAGTCAGTTTGAATATATTATTATTATTTATTAAATTTTTATACCGCCCTTCTCCCGAAAGACTCAGAGCGGTGTACAGCCAAAAATAAAACAAGACATAAATACAATACCAAAAACCCTTAAAAAAATAAGCATAATCATGATGGCCCAGTGTCTCGAGGCCATGCAGATCTGGATGAGGAGAAACAAGCTAAGGCTCAACCCTTCCAAGACTGAGTGGCTGTGGTTTCTGGTGTCCCGATATAGCCAGTTGGTTGCATCACTGTCTATTGGGCACATTACATTGGCCCCCACGGAAAGGGCTCGCAACTTAGGCGTCCTCCTGGACACACAGCTGTCTTTAGAAGAACATATGACAGCCGTGGCCAGGGGGACTTTCTATCAGGTTCGCCTGATCCGTCAGTTGCGTCCCTTTCTAGATCGGGACTCCCTTCGCACAGTCACTCAAGCCCTCGTCATTTCCCGCCTGGACTACTGTAATGCTCTCTACATGGGGCTCCCTTTGGTTCGCACCCAGAGACTCCAACTGGTCCAGAATGTGGCCACGCAGGGGATTATGGGGGCAAGAAGTCACTCTCATATTACTCCTCTCCTGCGTGAGCTGCACTGGCTCCTGGTGGTCTCTCGGGTGCGCTTCAAGGTTTTGGTGATTTGCTTTAAAGCGTTCCATGGCTTAGGATCTAGTTAACAACAGGAACGCCTATTACCACCTATTGCCTCCGACCGTCCAGTGTGCTCCCACAGAGAGGTCCTCATTCGGGTGCCGTTGGTCAAACAATGCTGACTGATGACACCCAGAGGGAGAGAGCCTTTTCTGTGGCTGCTCCTACCATGTGGAACGAACTCCCCCCGGAGATACGTGCGATCCCTGACCTCCGTGCATTCCGCCGTGCCCTTACGACCTATTTATTTATCCAGGCCAGGTTGTCCTAATAGCCCACTTTCCCCCCTTCGGGTTAGCTTTATTAATTTGTTTCAGGGTTGAAAGTTTTAAATTTTAAGGACTTTTTAGAATTCTATATTTGGCCTGTTATTTATATGTAATTTTATTTGTTTTTAACTTTTGTATGCGTATTTTAATCAGCTGTTCACCACCCTGAGTCCTTCGGGAGGGGGGCGGTATATAAATCAAATTAAATTAAATTAATTAAATTGCTTCATTAAACTTAAGTGTTATTTCAACTTTAACTATAAGAAGAGGCAAAAGACAAATTTTTATCAGAAGGCTGTATTGTTTTTTACACTTAAGTGTCATTTTAGCATTTAGGGAGTAAATGTCAATTTTTTATCAGAAGACTGTTAAGTTATCTAAAGGCACTGTTCTGCCCCAGGTAGCTTTCTGCTTGAGATAGAGAGATTAAACTCCAGGCAAAGGAATTAAAAATACAGATAGCTTTATTATCAGGCATCCTCAATCATTAAACATATGGTTCATGCAGAAGTTCTTCTGAATATGCAGATCTGTCCTTGTGTGAAAAATAATTGGTGCCTTGGTGGTTTCTCCCATGTTTAGAAGAAAAAAGACCCAGTCTTAAGGCATTCCTGTTACTTAAGGAGTTCAGCTGGCCAATCACAGCCCACAGCTGTGATCAAGTGGCATTGCATAAACTACATTTCCCATACTTACTTTTCTTTCCCAGCAGGCAATTCCTTAAGGGAATAGTTCCTAATTGCTAAACTAACATTTTACTCTAGCCAGCCAGCACACTCTTCACCTGTAATTATAAACTTCTACTATCAACTATCTATTAACTAAGATACAAAGAAGAATAACATCTGGCAATATGATAATGAGGTAAACACAAAGCATGCACAAAGTTGAGTTTCAATCTTTGAGTTTGGTCTTCCTTAGCAGAAGAACCAGGTAAGTGATCGGCCTGGTGTAGAACTTCTTGGCAAAGGGCTGTGGGTCACAGCACAGCTCTTGTGGCTTCATGATCTGGACTCCGACTTGGCGAACTAGTCCATCAGAACCGGATAGGTGCACAAGGCCCCTGGGCCACAAGTTCCAATGCTCGTCCTTGTCTCCTAACAGGACAAGGTCTTCTTCTTCAAGATCAGGTTCTTTGCTCTTCCACTTGTGGCGATTCCATAAGGTAGACAGGTACATGTCTCTGGGAGTGAAATTCCCTAATGGTGCTGGCCAGCCACCTGTCTCTTTGATTAACGAGGTGGCTGGGGTGAGGACAGTTAGGTTTTCAGGGTCTGAGGAAACTGGAACTAAAGAATGAGCATTGCTGGAAGCTGCCAAGGAAACTGGAACCAAAGGTTGAATATTGATGACAGCTGCCAAGGAAACTGGAACCAAAAGATAAGCATTGATGGTAGGTGCCAAGGAAACTGGAAACAAAGGTCGAACGCTGATGACAGCTGCCAAAGAAACTGGAAAGAAAGGTCAAGCATTGATGGTAGCTGCCAATTCTGCCATGAGGATGGTAAGGATCTCATGTGTCAACGTGGGTGTCTTAGCCAGCATGACCTCTGAGATCATCTTCTTGTTCATTAATGAGTTCTACAGTCAATACAGCACCGCAGAGTTCCAACCTTGGTATAGTGTGACCTTGTTGCGGAGCTAGCTTTACCTTTCCCATGACGAAGCTGACATAAATGTCATTCTCCCCGCCATAGACCCTGAGGTATCCTATGGCTGCTATTGCCTTTGTTGACGCATCTGAGAAGATGTACAACTCTTTTTTCTGTGCAGCGGCAGGTGAGATGGGGACATATGTGTGCTGCACACAGACGATTGGAGACAACTCAAGGAGCCACGCCACGTCTCCCAGTTTTGCTTCTGTTCTTGTGGAAGTGACTCGTCCCAGTTCTTGGTACTTTGGGAGAGTGTACACAAAAGGAGCCTCCCTTGGATCGTTACAGGCGCAGCAAAGCCCAGAGGGTCGTTCAGGTTGCTCCCTATTGACAGAACATCTCCCCTTAGGAAGACAGTCTTCTGAGCTGGATCTCTAAAGGTGAAGACATCCTTCTTCAAATTCCAACACAGATCAAGACTGCATTGGATGAGAGATGTGTCGGTGCTATGTTGAGGCTCCTTGGTTGGAGAAGAGGTGGGAGTTGCCTGTGGCGACTATGAATCTGGGTGCAGGGCGCTCGGGTATTTGTTGCCTTTGCATAGATGAAACTGTACTTTGGCTGAGAAAGCTTTGATCATGTGTTCCGTAGTCTCACAGCACTTGTAGCAGACTTTGTACTTCCTGATCAAAGCTTCTTCCCATTACATTGAGAAGGGCTGTCTCACTTGCTGCCAGGCAGGCAGACCACACTCATTGAGCCAGACGTCCAGGTTCATTCTGCTCTGAAGGCTTGACTGAAACCCCCTTGCCTTTGCGTTGAGCTTGGGGGTTGCATATCCTTGGGTACCCACCTGCTAGGAGACCTTTGGTGCGACTAATGGGTCAAACCTTCTTCACGTTCCTTGCTCCATTGGAATAAACACTCCAACTCCAGAGGGGGGGGGTGTCTCTAAACACAGAATGTGCAATGTCAGCTTTCTGAATAGTTTGAAAATCTGGTGGTTGACATTCTCCTCCTTGTTCACTTGGACTCTGGAGCTTTGCGATCAACTGCACCTTCTCCTCTTGCTTGTGCTGGAGAGCGTTCTGGTCGTTCACATTCTCCAATGCCCCCCTGCCCACATTGTGGGGTTTGTAGACCCTCTGCCGGAGGTTGGGGCTTGAGTTCAGTCTCCCTGTTGGGCCAGAGGAATCAGTCCTCCCAGACCCTCTGGAGCTATTTGTGTCTCAAGGAACATATTGGATTCCCCACCCCCCAGATCTTCTGCTCAGGGTAACTCACAGTTCTTTTGGGTGGTCCTGGCCCAGACAGTAAGGAGAAAACCACTCTGGAATACCTTTGTATTCTGCTGAACGCTTCATCAAAGCACATCGGGGAAAGTAGGGTTGGAGGCCTCTGAGACTTGATTATGCCATCTTGAAACAAACCTCCACTGAAGTAGCTTCCATCCTCCAGACAGTGGTGATAAAGAATGAGGCCTGTAATAAATCATTTAAGCTTCCTTTCCTTCAGCCATCTGCCGTCTGTAACAGGCTCCTCCGGTACAAAGGAGAAAAAAAATTCAAATGTCCTTTGAAACTTCTCCATTACAGGATGAATTCCAGAGAAGGACAAAAGTTTTTTTTAAAGAGAAAATGATTTCAGCATTCTGTCAAACGTTTCTACAATCTCCCATAAACCACGTAACACAGATCCTGGTTTATTGGTTCTTCATTGGAGCTATCAGGAAACGCTGACCATCATAGAAAACGTTCATGCTGGAATGGTTCCCAGGGAGGTCACACCAAGTTCAGCAGATGTCCTTCCTTCTGATGCAATTGTTTCCTGGACAATGATCTGGTCTCCGCTGCTTTTGTTGCTATAAACATTTCTAAGCATGAACCTCCTCCAGACAATGGTAAGTTTCTACTTAAAGGGACAGTTTCCACTTCTAGCCTAACTAGTAAAAAGTAGGAATTTCACACTCCAAATTCTAGGTGCACTGTGAGCAGATAGCTTGGATGTGAACCTGTTGTTTGCTTTTCTGTCACCAGAGGGTGCTGCAGTCTAAACTGACCCTTGGAGTAAACTGAGCAATGGTGTTTCTCCTTTTGATGAGAACTACAGTGTCGCGTGTCCCATATAGATTAGGGTGCCTTGCCAACTCTAGGGGCTGGTTTTCACACAGAGGTCAAGTTTCAAACAGCTAACTAGTAACTTCAAACAACTGTTGACTAAAATCGTTTTTAACCGCTAAAGGCCGCTGTTTTCATGTGACTAAGATGAGAGCCTGAAGTTTGCTGGTCAGCCACCAAAAGGTGCTGTATGCAGGAAGCTTAGATGCAACCTGTTATTTGCTGATCAGCTGCCAGAAGGCGCTGTCGCCTAGACTAAGGCTTGGAGTAGGCTGAACAATGGCGTTTGTTCCCCTTAGGCAAGGTTGCATGATAGATTGCTTCAGGTAGACTGTGATAAGTTTGCAAACTCTAGGGGGAAATGATTGCCTTGGCTAGCTTGCAAGCAAAGTTCAGGAGGCAACAGCAATTGGTGGCTTTCACAGCTCTGGCTGTAAAATTCCTGCTGGAGTCTGGCTTTGTATGCTGCTTGAATTGGTCAGAGCTGCTTCCCAGATTCCAAGCACACAGATTTAAAACAACATCAGGACAACAGACTTCCAGTTCTTGGTTATAAATTTATTTTAAAATAGGTTTGTCTGTCCTGAAGGAGCTTTTACATGCAGATTGAGTCAGCAAAGGCTGGTTTGTTATGCAAATCTGGGGAGCCTCTCTCCATTCAGATTGAAAAGCACAGTCCTTTTCAGTTCATGAAGAGAGGGAGTGAGTGCAGAAATACAGCTCCTTTTTCACTCAGAAATCTTTAAACATTTTCTCAGTTGGTGGGGGGAGGAGGGATGCAAGCATGCAGCTCTTTTACTCAGAAATCTTCAAAGTCTTTCTCAGCTCAAGGGGGGGAATGCAAACCAAGTCTTTTACAATTCTTTTGCACTGTTCTGCCCCAGGCAGCTTTCTGCTTGAGAGAGGGAGATTAAACTCCAGGCAAAGGAATTAAAAATGCAGATTGCTTTATTATCAGGCATCCTTAATCATTAAACTTACAGTTCATGGGAAAGTTCTTCTGAATATGCAGATCTGTCCTTGTGTGAAAAATAATTGGTGCCTTGTTGGTTCCTCCCATGTTTAGACAAAAGACCCAGCCTTGAGGCATTCCTCTTACTTAAGGAGCCCAGCTGGCATTGCATAAATTACATTTCCCATAATGCTTACTTTCCCAGCAGGCAATCTAAGGTTTGGGTTAGAGTCTAGTTCCAAATTGCTAAACTACAATTTTACTCTAGTCAGTCAGCACAAGCACTCAGATTTATTTTTAACATTTTTGTGAGTTGAAGGATTTTTTCCTTTTCTTTTTGTTAATGCCTACCTGCTTATTTGTGAATTCATAAACAGTATAGTACAATTAACTCTTTGACAAAGAACAAATTATTTTGTAAAGACTCTGTTTGCCTGCTTCTTATGAAGTTATAAATAGTACCTCAAGAGAAAACCACAGTATTTTTTTTATAAAATACTTCTGCCTTGGATTTACTGGAATTATTTGCATGAAGTTGTTAGAAAAATTAATACTCATACCTGTATAAAATAAAATACACACAATAAGAACCATCAAAACTGAGAGACAAAAGAAACAGCAATCCAATACCATGTTGCTATTTCAGACGCAAGGTGTCACATTCCATTCCACAAGCAAAAGGTGAAAGCAATTAGGAGCATTCAAGCCCCTGACAGACAGAGGAAAACATCACACATAACACACTTCATCCCAGGGAACAATAACAGAGGAAGGGTAATAAAATACACAGCAGTGAGGCTCTGCTGTGGAGTTCTGCTGTTTGCAAGAGGGATTTTCCTCCAGCAAAAACCAACATACATTCTCCCTTTTGCTATTAAGGCTATTAAGACCAATTAGGACACTCTAACCACTGATCATCAGAAGGGAAGACAACAAAACAGGATTTCCCCAACATAACAAAAGGGAGGAAACAATCCGTTTACATGTTTTGTGTGTCTGTCATCTGTCAAACAAATCCACTGATGTGATCAGATAACCTAGCTGTCAAAGCCATATATTCTCTGAAGTGACATGTAGGCTGCCAAGCAGTTGGAACATAGGAATCCCATAGAAACTCCACATATAGGTTTCAGAGAGAAACCAATAAAAGTAGAAACAAATCAAGTCACATCTATGGTTAATAGACAGGCATTTGCTTTTTGTCCTTTCATGTTTAAATCATTAAACTTTCTGTTTGCAATCTCCCTGCCAGCAACCTTCCTGTGTACAAAGACTACGAGAGTTTCCTTTCCATTGTTTAACGAGTTTTGTGTACATGAGCTTTTCTGCACTTTTCTACTCTGATTCTGTCAATAAAAGAGAATCTCAGAACTTGTTCTGGGCATTTCTCATCCCAAGACAAACTGTCTAAGTGCCCTACTTCCATGAGAGACTGCTACCATTCTCAAACATTAACAGGTCAAGATAAGGAAAAGAAGCTTCCTGCTTAGGGTAAGATCAGACACTGAAAGCTGTCAAAATTATAAACAGTTTCTACCTTTGTAGTAGGATTGTAATTGTAAGATCAATCAATGTATGGCTAAGAAAGCTGTATAAAAACAGTGTTCATCCTAAAATCCACACACTTGTGTCCAGAATCCAATGCTAGCACTTGGGTTTTGTAATAAACTCTTCTTTCCGATCGCTTTTCTCTCTGCTCGTTTTTTTTTTTTGCATGTTGCTTTCTATAGATCTCCCCTGCTGGAAGGAACCTAAAAGAAACCCCCTTCTTACATTGAATAACAATGAATAATGAAGAATAACAAAGTCATGGATACTGTAGTTACAGCAATGGGTGCACCATGTTTGTATTCCTGCCCATGGGGGACACAAATTATACCTGCACAAAATGTAAAATCAATTGGCTTACTAGAACAAAAATGGAACGATCTAGAGGCACAACTAGTGGCTGTGAGACCAGCCACCCCAAGACTCATCGGTGAACATGACAAATTTCTAGTAAAGGAGTAACTGTATATCCAAATAGAACATAAGCAAGAAAAAACAACTACCAGGATACAGGAAGGGTAATGGCAGCATATCACTTGGAAGGGAGGGAGGGAAGGAGGCAGGGAG
>JANHFO010002711.1:56362-72280 GCA_032468095.1 Pareas carinatus
AGAGTGCCTGGATTTGGAGACAGATTCCATCTCCGGTCCAGGCACTTCCAAAAGCCACAAACTGAGCCACGGCAACGTGTGGCCGGGTCAGCTAGTTCTATATAAAATGGAAAACAGCATTTGAGCGTGCAAGTACAACACAGAAATTTTAGTTAGTCCAACATTGGGGAATTTAAGAAGAGACTGGACAGCTATTTGTCTGAAATGGTATAGGGTCTCTTGCTTGAGCAGGGGATTGGACTAGAAGACTTGCAAGGTCCTTCCCAGCTTTGTTATTCTGTTAAACAGCAATAAAAAGGTGTGCTAAATTAGTTTATCTTCCTTCCTTGCCTACTAAGGAATCCCATGCAAGTTGGACATCACATGCCATTTGTGAATATACCCCAATAATGTGCAAGAACAAATGATTTTGCCTATTGCACCATGTGATGTTGGATAACATTTTATTGCTCTATGCTGCTTGAAGGTGTTATTAAAATTATTCTTTAAATGTGAGGGGGCTGGAGCTTTCCATCATGTAAAGATGTTTTAAAAAACTAAAGCACATCATTACTGTTTTTATACTTTAAAAATAATAATGTTGGCAAGGGTTTTTGATGGCATGATCTTGTAAAAAGTCAGTGACCATAAAGAGATCCAGGAAGTTGCCCATGTCTTGTCCACAACAGCTGTAAGCAATGGCTGCCTTTGGCTAGATGTATAGCAAATAGGTAAGTCCTATACATAAAGCTGACAGTTTTATGACGGCTAACCTGCATGCACAGTAGATAGAGGCACCACACAATGCTCTTGCTTCACATAGATACATGTTGATATATAGTATATACACAATGATGTCTTTATATAAAATAACCTTGTTTATAAAGCGACATTTAATTGCCACTTGGCCCTTCCCTACCCCACAAAAAACAGTAGTATACAAAATATAAAATATTTTTTTAAATATTTATAAACAGTTGCAAGGAAAAAAAATATAACTGTATGAAAATATCCTTCCCTTCCTCAGATGACTAATGGGCTTTTAACCCATAGCTGTTGAGTGGATATGAGTAGGCCTTGCCCAATACTATTCGGTCCCTCAGGAGTTTAAATAAGACATAGTAGTTGCAGAAGAGTATCAGGGCCATGGAGAGTGTATGGTTCCACTTCTCTGAGCGAAGCAGGGAGTACAGTTGATAACAGACCACACTGCCTTCTATGAGAATCAGCAGATTGAGGAGCCGTAAGGGGTGGTGGAAAAGGAACTAGAAAAGGAAACAAAGTGTTTGTTTATAGAACTTATTAGGTTTCTCCAACCTATGCTAGTTATTAATAATTGATTGTTGAAAAAAACCAGAAATCTCTTTTATCTTGTGTTAGGAAGTATTTTATTCCCAGACCCTTAACAATCCCCTAGTTTATACTTACATAAAAGCGAGCATGAGACACATCTGAAGGCACAGCCACATTATAAGGTCCCACTGCTTTATATAAGCATCGACTATGTCGTACCAGCACTCCTTGTGGCCATATTGTATTCTCAGACCAGCTATGGACAAAGAAAAGGATTTCATTATTATCAGAAAGCAAAATCAGATGAGTAATTTCATTAAAGAAATGTGGATGCCTTTGTATGTGTCTTATATTTAAATGTCTCTATTTTTAGAACTTTTATCTTTATTCAAGAAGTATAACAGAGATTTCAGTAGAAATGGAAATTCTAAATAAGGTACGCCAGTAGACAAATGACATCTAGCATTCTAACTCAAAGTAAAATAACTAGATAACTAATAAGTTATACCACTCCTGCCTGTTCACTGTTAAGAAATCACTGAATGTTCCTTTTTTGAGTGTTGAAATTTATTTCTCATTAAAATTTGATAAAAAATTCTCTACTACCAGTTGCACTATGCAAAGGTTCTTGGCAACTTATGTTTTATAATGATACTATTTCTTTGCATGCTTTTTAAATATTTAAAACAATGTACAATCAGCAAATTCAACTGTTTTCTATTAAAAGTTTCTACTATATGTTCAAAATTATGATTTCCATCCTAGTCCATTCAAACTTTATAAGTTTCATTTAGGGGTGCAAAGAATTTGCATGCTTTTTTGGGGGTAAAATGTACCTCTGCCCCTTCCCCCATTTTTCTTTTAACACAATATTTTTCTTTAATTTTCAACAATCCTTAAATATTTATAAGACACTGTCCTTTCCTGAGCAAAAATCCTGCCTGCCTTCAGTTTGCAGTTGGGAAGATGATTGAGCCATTTCACTCAGTTGCATAAAATGTTGCAAGAATAAAATTGTTGATCACTCCAAGTTTGAAGGTAGGCAAAACGCAAGAGTCAAGGAGTATTCCTCAAGTTGGCATTGGGTTTTTAAAGTCTTTGCTGGGAAAAGTGTCTTCAGCAGTTTTGGTTTGGCTATGTAGGACTAGAAATTACACTAACACTATTTCTGCATTTGAACTTTAGTAAGCTAGCTATCTTTGTGAAGACTATGACACAAAGCCATATTCTGCTAACACTGAATCTTACAAATGAAAATACAACACTTAATAAAGGAACATAAGTCTCAGAAACCTCAGCGAGTGCAACTTACAAAGGGGAGTCTTTCAGAAATTCCTACAACCCTAGAAAAGTGTTCTGATCACAAACTTACATGTGTTGAGGGGCATTACTATATGAACCATGTTCCAGCTTCTGCCACTTGCCCAAGTGAGCAGCTGATCTGTGTAGCAAATCACAATACTTGGGAGGAAGCAGTTGCGTGGTGAGCATGACAAAAGCATTGATCCAAACCATGATGAGGTGTTCACATGACCAGCGCATATCGTAATACTGCGTGCTCTGCAAGAAACCAGAGAATACATTAACCAAGAGCATTCCAACTACCTCAGAAGCAATAAGATGGTGTTCTGCAATAATACACATATAAAAATTCAATTCTCACTCCCATTGGGGCAATATTTATCTTCCTCAGTCTCAGGTCCTCTACCAGAGATTTGAGAATGTGAGGATTCTTCACAGTATCTTCAGTCTTTCTAGCACTATACTCTTCTGGGGAGAGCTCTGATGTTGTTCCTGGGATCTGTTGGAACCAATTCCCCAGCTTAGGAGTCATAGATCCAAGTGCTCTCTCCTACCACCATTGGGACCACTTTGTCCTTTACTTTTCACATTGTCTCCAATTCCTCTTTCAAGTCCTGGTACTTCCACAATTCCTTTTAAACTGCAAGGCTAGTAAGCTAGGGGAACTTGGGCATTTTTTTGGGCATACTTTCATGCATTATATACATCGGCTGCACACTCACTTGTGCTACAACGCCTATGTAATTCCCTGAGCTTTGTAGAAAGTGCTCACACATGTGTGGTTATGAATTCCATGGTAAAATGATACATTTAACATACCCTTTTATTCAAAAACAAAGAACTAAGCTAACTGTGTAAGTTCTGTATTTCTGCCTTTACAATTATAATATTATTCTGAATAGCTTCTGAAATCTATGAATTGATCTCATTAGTTTCCCCAATTCTAATTGGATTGATTTAAAGTCTTAATACTGACAATCTGGATATTGTCAAATTAGGATCTGAATTTGGCATCAAGTATATATATTATGGCACAAAGTAGAATCATGTTATAATTGTCTTGAAAGAGGACAGGGTTAGTAAATGGGATGGAAAAAGGACTAGGAAAACCACAGGGGCACTACATGTATGGCAATACCTATCCTCCAACGGGGAGCAATACTAGGGCACTCCAGATGCAGCTACACTCCGCCATCCAGGCTGCCAAAGGGGAGACAGAGAAAAGGGGAATTAACCAGAAGTCCATTGCCCCAACAATCCACAGGCAAGATTTACGGGGTGGAGTGGAACTAATAGTAGTAAAGTAATCCAAGAACAGCTACCTTCACAAAGCACAGTGGCAGAAATGCCACATAGTAGGCACTGAAGAGGGAATTGAAGAGAACTTCCTTGATTCGGCGGTTAAAGTCTGCTTTGAGGCCCTCCACTTCATTGCGAATGAGATCTGGGGACAAGGGACAGCTGTGCGTTGGAGTGGTCACAGAGGGGTTGAACTGTTCTTTGACAGATTCTCTCAGGAGAGAAAACAAATCTTTGGGCTTCACAAGACTGCCAACCCCTGAGGCACTATCATCCACTAGTTGATCCTGCACCAAATAGCTGCAGTCTGTTGAAAGAGGCTGGTTTCTACTATCTTGGTGAAAGCAGCACAATGGAACATAGACACCAAACCTGAAAAAGGAAAAATGACAGGGTGAGATTATAACCTGTGACACACACAGAATTTTCTATCAAGAACTAACTTCTCAGACAATTGTTTATTTCATTTTCTGACTCAATTTGATATGTATTCTCCCTCTTGTTCATCCAAATCTTGTATGAAGTTGATAGACTGAGTACCTCCTGATTCATTAATTAAAGTTTGGTGTAAAATAGACATTAATTAGAAAAATTGTTCTGAAACAGGCAAATCTTCCCTTACGATTTTTCCTCAAAAACTCAAGAAGTAGCTTTGAAGCCACTGTTCTATACCCAGACTTTATTGGTCAAAAGAGTTTCTTGTTACCCTGTCCAATACGATTGGGATTGTTCATTCAAGACAAAAGGTAAAGATACTTACGGGTAGCCAAGAAAGAGAAGATTGAGTACAGAATGGCTGCGGAAGAGGTTGATCAGAGTCCAGCAGAGCACCCAAACACAAAGGATGAGTAGAACTAGACGTGCCAGAATCAATGCCATATCGTGAATCATTGATGAAGTACCCACCTGTGAGACCTGCAGAGTTAAACCCAGAATTTCATCAGCTCCACAGTCTTCCCTCACATATCCCACAAATGTTTTAAAGATGTTCTGGTTCAGAGCAGAAAAAAAAGCTATAGACATGGGAATGTATTCCTTCAGTTGCAGGCAACAATTTCCTTGCTTTTCCCTTCTCTTACTACTAAATCTGAATCAGGTTTGCCTCCACTGTATTTTGTTTCATATCCAAAGCAGAACAGTCCCGGTTCATTCTATTTACAGATCAAAATGTTCAAAACATACTTGCTTTGGGTTTGGGCATGGGCCACCTGAAACCACCTGTACCTGGAACAATTTGTGTACATTTTAGAAAAAAGAAAAGGCAGCATACACAATACTAAAAAATAATCCAATTTTATATTAGCTAAGTTCATTATCACCGATTGATTAAAGATTAAAAGCACCGTTAATAGTCAGTGCCCCCACTTTTGCAACTGCAAAATCAGTATCAAAGGGTTCTATATTTCTCTATACCAGGCATGAGCAATATGGATCATCACATGTAGCATGAATATTCCACTTGCAGTCCAGGTGGAATATAAATAGATAAAAAATATTTCCAATCATGTTTTAATTTAAAGTTGAGGAGATAGGGGAGTTTAAGTAGTAAAATAGGTACCATAAGAACCCCTTAAAAAACAGGCCAATTTCTTCCACTGGAAAGCAGAAAACCCCCAAGGAATTCCAAACATTTCAGTCTTGCTTACTCTGGTGAAGTCAACACTTTAGAGTGAAATGCCCTGCAGATTCAAGTCCGGACAGTGTATCCCATCCTATCTCATAAGTATCATCTTCAAGCAAAGTCTGCCTACTTTTGCCACAAAATGAAATTAGATTCAAGTATTGCAGTTGTGATAGACAGTGTATTCAGTCCTATCTGCATTACTTGAGGGCATGAAGCCCATTTCAAAATGCTTGCACATTCAAATAACTTTTCATACAGACCTAGTCTAAAAACTTATCTTTCTGTAAACACGATTAGACTTAAACTTTTACTCCTAAGATCAACTTAATATTGTGCATAATCAATATAAACCGAGAACAAACCCCACTCTACTAACACCAATGATGTTACCTAGTTTGGGTAATAAAACATCTGCAAGAAAAGAACCAAGCTCAGAGAGCACTAAGGACCCCTATGATCAAGTTTGCACGAAACAACTTGAATTTTGCTTAATATAGTGTTGTAATAAGATGGAACCTGAGGGCATTTTCTACTGTAGAAGTTACAATTAGCTTTAACTTTAGGATAATGTACAAATGTTTATCTCAAGCAAAACAGCTTCATAAGTATAATCTGGTAATTAATTTTAATACAAGTAGTCCTTGGTTTATGTCCATTTGTACATTTGCCAGCTGAAAGTTACAGCGGTGCTGAAAAAAATGAACATTGAAGTGCTGATATCATAGAACCCTTGTGGTGATGTAATCACAATCCAAGTGCCAGGTCACAACTGCGACATTACAGGGAACTGTAGTCATGACTGTCATTTGTGACCTTCCATTCTGGTTTCTCACAAGGAAATCAGTGAGGAAGCTGACAAGGAAGATCACAAGTTGCTCTGGTAAGTCACTCCCACTTTTTCTTTTGCCCAAAGCAACCCCCTCCCCACAATGAGGCCCTGCTGGCTCTCCCATGACTTGTCCTGCACTGGCTCATCCAGGCCTCCCATACGCATCACATGCTTACTTACTTGGGTTTCCTGCCTCTTCCCTCTTTAACAACTCATGCGTCTTGGGGTTATGACAGCAATTGTGAATATCCAGAATTGATGTCACTAAGTGATGAGGTCACATGATGTCAAGCTTTATGACTGCACTGCTCAGCAATGGCAATCTCAATCCCAATTGCTGTCGTAACCCTAGGATGACCTGTAACATTACCACTGAGAGATGTTTTATTGAAGGTGGATACGTGAATGGAGAACTACAATAAAAGGGTAAGGACAGGGGACATACTAGCTTATTTAGTGTATCTTGAAACTGGAAAAAAATCATCATTACCTCAGAGATGAGGGCCCATACAAGCCTCCGTGCCAACATCACTGTGATGAATGCGGCCAGGTGATAATCAATGAGGTGAAAGTTCTAAAGGAGAAAAGAAGAGGGTATTCACCAGGGTGAAGGAGAGGCCAGAAAGGCAGGAGGTGCTGAGCTGACATAGTAGAAGCATGGAAGTTCCTATAGGGAAGAATCAGGAAACACTGTGAATAACTGCGAGCCAGCCAGAGAAGCAGGGAAGAGAAAGGGTCATATTAAGCTTATTCAGATGCAAAGAAAGCATTTAGACTTACAAATACCACACAGAAGAAAAAACACGGAACTGGGTATTCTATTCTTACATGTATACTTCCACTATTTAAGAAAAAGCAAAAAGCTAGCACAGAGAAAAACACCCATCAGGATGCCAGTCTCATGTAACTGGGTGAGGAGAAGGTGCTCACCCCCCACCCCATCTCTAGATGCTACAGTGAACTTGCTCAAGATAAAAAGAAAAAAAAAATCCCAATCAGACTCATTAAACTGCTATAATCTGATGGACTCATTCCTACAGCAGGAAAACCTGAGGCAGGCAGATGAGGAAAAATGTTTGCTGAAGGCAGACTGAGCTGCCTTTACTTCTTTTGATAAGCAAACAAGTTAACAGATCTAGAAGAAAAAAACCAACTGAAAAATTGCATTGCTACATTTCAGAAAGGCTTCAGTGTTGCTCCAAAGCTGTGCAACGCATCAACTTTGCTTATTTGTTGTTTCTGCTTTTAAGAAAGTGTTTCAAATACATCACTTCAAATTTCATCTTTTTATTATCATGAAAATGGTTTTATTATATTAATGTATTAAATGTTATGATATATTTTTCTTTAAAAAGTGCACCATAGTATTTTTAATTAATGTGATATAAATAAATACATCACATTCTGTGGGCATTTAAGGGTAGGGATTCAAGGGTAACTTTACCTTTAGCAAAAAGGTAAAAAAAGACCTTAATAAATTATTATTCTAGAATTATCTGCCCCATACCTGTTATCATCCAAAGGCTATTCGCGGAAGATCTTTTTAAAAAATATCTTATTTTAACAAATTCATAACAAATCAACATATCTCCTCTTGTAAATGCATCTCCTAGAAATTAACACAACCCCTCACTCAATGAACGAATCTGGAATTGACAAAGTGCTCAAAGCTTTACATGCATTGTTTCTCTATTAAAGTTTTGGTCAACTTCTGCCCAAAGCCAAATTCTTGAAAAATAAAACAGTTTTGCTGGAAGAGAACCTAGAGTATATTCAACCTTATATACTTGAAAACTATTCAGTATCTGGCATCTCATTCAAAAGCAGAAAGAATAGAAAGTTGAATCTTTTAGAATGCAAAACTGGGGCGTGATTTTCTATGAGTTGATAAAGTTCCTTTTCCAGAGGGACATCAAATTACGATGTATTTCTGCATTAGTAATGAAGTCCCTAATAGTGTATTTAAAAAATGAAGACTCACGAAACCTTTAGAGGTATATTAGATTTCTATGCAGCAATTCAATGCACCATGGGCAGCTAGAATTTTTTTAAAAAATTGTAAGAATTTGCAGATACAAAAGTCGTTGTCTAATGAACTGCCAATTGAAATGTTCAGAATATAACACTATACAAAAATTTAGACATTCCATAGTCAAACTGTATGTTTTAATAAATGCTTAAAACCATTTCATGATATATTTATCTGCAAATTTGAATGCACGTTATTTTTGTGCATACTATTTGAATAACTTGTACATATGTTCACAACTCTGTTCATAGGCTCTTTAAAATAACAAATATGACATTTTCCTGGATTTTTTGTGGTCAGTACTTTGTGATATCTCCTTTGATAGAAATCTACTTTCAAATGTTTCCTGTAGTCAGTTAAGAGCATTTTTCATTGCACTTTTCACTGTAGAACTCTTCTTTCTTAGATAAACTCTTGGTTCTTCTTGCAGACACTGAATGTTTGAAATCTCTCCTGTTCAAGTCCATGGACTTGTCTCTTTTTTCCTGTGAATACTTTATGGCATTTTTAGATTGCTGTCTTGCTGAAATATCCAACCTATTTTCAGCTTTGATCTCTAATTTTGAGCCATTAGCTTTTAGGACACAGTAATATCCATGGTATTCTTCCTTCTCTACCTGTACAGTATTTCTTATGCCTACTACACAGCCCCAAATTCCCATCTTCATGCATAAAACTTGGCAAGGGGGTCATTTTTTTTCCAAATCCTTCACCCTGTTTCTTCCAAATATATTTCTCCAAATCAATTTCTGTTTCATCTCTCTCAAGTACTTTATTCTAAAGCCTTTCAAGTTAATCAAGGGTTATTTTTGCAGACAATGTTTGTGATGTCAGAGAAAATATTCTCACCATGTTGGTGATAGCCTTTTTAATAGCCTTCATCTGCTTTCTAAAAGTTATTTTCATTTTCAATTGGTCAGCTGTCTAGAGAATACTATCATGATCGTGATATCTTCCCTGCCAGTAAATATACTATCACTGTTGGGGGCTTTAGCTGACAACAGGCAAAACAATGATAACCTGAAATATTAGAAGTTGTATATTACATTAACAGCTTTGGTTCTTTAGGCAAAAGAAAGAGACAAAGTGGAACAATAAAAAGGATAGCTGATTTATAGAAAAGTCAAAATGCGCTGACTGAACTTATCAGCTCATAAATATATCTATATTTCAGAAGCAAAAATCAGAGACCACAGAAAACCTCCAAGAATTTTGTTTTACTGATTTTCACACCCTTCTGGTTCATAAAATGTGACTAGAGAAAGAAAGAATGGTGATATTGGAGAGAACATCTGGATTAAAATAAGTATTTAATGACAAATTACTCTGACACTCATGGCAATAATCCACCCCAACAAATATCCTAGAGAAAAGATAAAATGCCAGACAATTGGAAGAAATGAAAATAATAGCTTCAAGGAACTCCACATCAGTTAATTTGACATTACTCACTATGGTTTTAGACATAATAATAAAAATCTATTTTTAAGCCTTTGGGAAAAAAATCAAGAATTAAGTCTATTGACTCTTCTTATCCCATTTTTTCATTGGTAGATTCCTTAGTAGACTGTAGTAAATGTAACTATCTAGATTTCAGGAAAACATCTGACAAACTACCTTATTACATATGGATTAGCAAGCTAGTAAATGTGAGATGTGCCAAGAAATTTCTCACAAAACTGGAAAGAGGGACTGAGTAGGAAGCCATAGGTTTCGGTCCTAAATTGAGAAATCTTCAACATTTTTATTAATTATTTAGTTGAGGAAGTGGAAGGAATGTTTATCAAATTTGCCGAGGACACAAAATTAGAAGAATACTAATACTGTGGAAAAGAATTCAAAAATATGCTACATTAAATAATATTTAACAAACATAAATGTTAACAGAATAACAGAGTTGGAAGGAGCCTTGTAGGTCCTATCATTCAACCCCCTGCTCAAGCAGGAGACCCTATACCATTTTTGACAAGTGGCTGTCAAGTCTCTTCTTGAATGCTTCCAGTGATGAAGCACCCACAACGTCCGAAGGCAAGCTGTTCCACTGGTTGATTGTCCTCACTGTTAGGAAATTTCTTCTTATTTCTAGGTTGAATCTCTCCTTGGTCAGTCTCCATCCATTGTTCCTTTTCTGGCCTTCATGTGCTTTGAAAAATAGATTCACCCCCTCCTCTTTGTGACAGCCCCTCAAATATTGGAACACTGCTATCGTATCACCTCTGGGTCCTTCTCTTCACTAAACTAGCCATGTCCAGTTCTTGCAACCATTCTTCATATGTTTTAGCCTCCAGCCTCCTTATTATCTTTGTTGCTCTTCTTTGTACTCTTTCTAGGGTTTCAACATCTATTTTATAGTGTAGTGACCAAACTGGATGTAGTATTCTAGGTGTGGTCTTACTAAGGCTTTATAGAGTGGTATTAGTACCTCATGTGATCTTGATTCGATCCCTCTGTTGATGCAACTTAGGATTGTATTGGTGTTTTTGACTGCTACTGCACACTGCTGGCTAATATTTAATTGATTGTCCACTGGGACTCCCAAATTAATGTTATTAAGCCAGGTTTCACCTAATCTGTATGTGTACTTTTAGTTTTTCTTGCCTAAGCATAAAACTTTACTTTTCTCTATGTTGAATCTCATTTTGTTAGATAGGGCCCAGTGTTCAAGTCTCTCGAGATTAGTCTGGATCTTGAGCCTATTGCCTAGGGTGCTGACTATTCCTGCCAGTTTTGTGTCATCTGCAGATTTAATAAGTTCTCCTTCTATTTCCTCATCTAAGTCATTTATGAAGATATTGAAGAGTACTGAGCCTAAGACAGAACCTTGTGGTACCCCACTGCTTACTTCTCTCCATGTAGATGTAGTAGGACTACTCATTGAGTATGGTTTGTCAGACAGTTACAAATCCACCTGGTGGTGATGCTGTCTATCCCACATTTTTCTAGTTCACCAAGAAGTAGGCTGTGGTCTAATTTGATGAATGCCTTACTGCATTTGTCTTTACAGAAAAGGAAAAAAGTTGTCCAACCTATCATAACATACTGTAAAAGTCAGATTAGGAATACAAATCAAAATAGGTAAGAGAATACCTATCTACTCTTGATGAATTCAAATCATTAGGACCAGAAGGATTACATCCCAGGATTCTGAAGGAACTGGCAGAAGTGATCTCAAAACCACTAAACCATATCTTTCAAAAATCCTCAAACACCTGGGAACTACCAGAAGGCTAGAAAAGAGCTTTTTTGGAAGACGTGGTTCTTCCAGGGTGGTTCTCATCTTCCAAAAAAGAGAAAAAAATGTATCCAGGAAATCAGTCTGGGAAGATCCTGGAAAAGATAATCAAGCAATACTAAGAAGCAAACAGAGTTAGTATAAGAAGTCAACATGAATTTGTCAAAACAGATCATACCAGACAAAGTTTTACATTTTTTAACAAAATGACTAAATTAACACCAGCAAAATGTTGTGGACATAGTATACTTGGACTTCAGTAAGGCATTTAATAAAGTAGTTCACAACCTACTTCTTGGTAAGATAGAAAAATGTGAGATAGTACCATCACTAGATGGATTCATAATTGACTGAATAAAAGGAAAACTCTACTCTAACAAAGAGAAGGACTAGAGATGACATGATACCATTCTTCCAATATCTAAGTCCCTGTCACAGAGAAGAGGGAGGTCGACCTATTCTTCAAAGCAGTTCAGGGCAGGTCAAGAAGCAATGGATGGAAACTAATCAAGGAGAGATCCAACCTAGAACTAAAAAGAAATTTCCTGATAACAAGATTAATTAATCAGTGGAACGACTTGCCTCCAGAAGTTGTGAGTGCTCCATCACTTAGACAGTCATTTGTCTTGAATGATATACGGTCTCCTGCTTGAGGACAGAGTTGGACTAGAAAACCTCCAACATCCCTTCCAGCTCTGTTATTCTGTATTGTGTATACCTTTCCCAAGACTTGGGGTAGGCTGATGTTGCTGTTTAATAATATTAAAGGTATTGTTGCAGAATGTAAGCTGCTCCGAGTAATGCTACCTTTTGCAATTGACGGATGGTGATTTTTGTCAGTGCCAATTGTGTTCAAGAGAGATTCCAGTATTCTTATACTAATTTTATTTCAAAAAATGGTTGTCACTTATAATAATATGGATTCATTGTAGAGAAGCATAGTAAAGAAGTCAGCATGGTATTTATTCAGGAAAAATAAATGAGCACTGACAGTTAATTACAGGTGCCAGTCCTAGATACAAAGATGCTAACAGTAGTAAAGTATCGAAAGAACTGTCTCTGCAATGGACATATCTTTCTGAACAGCAAAAGAAACAGCTGTCAAAATAGCAAAGAGTATAATTGTTGGGAAAGGATGTAAATGAATTTCCTGAATGTTAATGCTTTCCAGCCCAGGAAAACACTTCTAATTTAGAAACATGGCAAAACATCTGGAGATGTGGAGGTTCTTGTTATCAGAAATTTCAAAAACACAAAGACTCTGAGCCTGCTCTAGTTACATTTTTGCTCAGTATAGGTAGTGGCGGCAGATAGGTATGAATTTGCTTGGAAAGCTTCATTAAGTTGCCTGAGGTTGAGGTCAGCATTATAAAATATAAAAAATGGCTTTCAAGAGAATTAGGTCAAGAGAATTTCCATTTAGAGATCTCCATTAGATACAGAGTGGAAATTACAAAAATTTTAATACCTCTACCTGCTAATAATGAATGTGCATCTCTGCAGTTCTGCAGCCTTAATATTGTACTGTATCAAGGCACAATGAAAAAAATGGAAATGTTTTCAAAATCATAGGATGCCCTAATAAGAGCGATGGTGGCACAGTGGTTAGAATGCGGTATTGCAGGTTAGTTCTGCTGACTGTTGGCTGTCAGCAGTTGGGCAGTTCGATTCTCACTGGCTCAAGCATTGACTCAACCTTCCATCCTTCAGAAGTCAGTAAAATGAAGACCCAAATTATTGGGGGCAATACGCTGACTCTGTAAACTGCTTAGAGAGGGTTGTAAAACACTGTGAAGTGGTATATACTGTAAGTCATGGCCCCCAACCTTTTCGACACCATGGACTGATTCCATGGAGAAAGGTTTTTCTAAGGACTGGAAGGGGCGTGGTTTTCTGTGCTGCCTGCATTCTGCAAATGGGGCTTGGCTTGTTTGTGCAGCTCAGTTGCTGGCATGCCACAGACTGGTGCTGGTCCATGGACCAGGGGTTGGGGACCCCTGCTGTAAGTCTAAGTGCTATTGCTAATAAGGCCAATTCTTTTTGAGAGACATCAAAGCAAAACAGAGCAAGTAGGATTGGTCTCAAAGATGTAGTTGAGGCATGAAAGTAACTGTATAGTTATAATCATGCTACAGGTTTACAAAATCATAATTGAAACTTAAATATGGTTTCCAATACAATTTTCTCTCCCAGGCTGACTGCCCTCTGAGTACATGCTCACATTTGTTCTATGTCTTTACCCACACAAATAGGACTGTAACTCTCCAAGAACAGCTTTGTCCCAACCAGAAATATTAAAGCAAAAGCAACTATTTTTCATATGTAGCTCTCTGTACAAAAAAAGTTAAAATTCTAAAGCAACTAGGAGTGAATAGAGTTTCTAAAAAAAGGATTAAAAGGAGAGGAAGAAAGGAGAAAGGGAAAGAGACTGGGAGTGACTTGAAACTGATCATTTGGCAATTCTATGAGGTTTCATTTTTAATGTAATAGTTTTTTACATGAACCTGGATCCTGGTCGGACAAGAATCAGACTCTGTTTCACTCTTCCCTGGTGATTTTGAGTTATGATGCTCCTCTTTTTTTCCAAACCTCTGGGTAAGCCCCACCTCCATAAACAAGCCAGAAATGACTCAGAGGCAGCATCTGGATCATGGAGACATCTTGTTGAGATCCCTAGACTGAGGCCGTTCTTGATCTCTGCTTGGTAGAGAATTTGCTTTTCTTGATCCTCTCCCTCCTTCTGTTTCTTCTGTTTTTCTCTCCCATCGTGCCTGAGCTCCAAGCTATTTTTCATCTCCTCCCCACACAAGCTGGCCTTTGTACTTGAAAATGCTGACTTGATTCCACCCTGAGTTCCTGATGCTAAGAATAGCCCTGAGCCGCTGCTGCAGAAGTTACTCTTTTAAGACTTGTCTCTGAGGATCTGGTCAAGGCATCCTCTCCATCTAGGGGACAAGGATGCAGCTAAAAGATCAGGATGTGTTTTGCCAGGGGGTCCTCTACAGTTTCAAATAGGAATTATCAGGACCATCAGAACTGTAGCTAACAATCATGGAGGTTATATTCGAAAAACATTTGGAGGCCATCAAATCGCAAAGACTTCCAGGTGACTTCTCACCATTACTTACTTCCTCTCTTATATTTTGTGTCTTAGATATTTTTATGGAAGGAGACTGGGGTGAGGGAGGTACTTGTCCCATCATGATGTGTGAATGAGCTTTTAATACACCTACCTCCATAAGTATCACAATGTGTAGGGAAATGAATAGGTAGAAATATTTGAATGAATTTACCGGACTCATAGCACCTCCATTTTTCTCACAATGCAGGATTATTTTATGCACAAAGCTGCAAAAATAGGTAGATTCAACTTGTGATGTTGGTAAGTGCTGCCAAGAAGGGAAAATGTGTATTTCAGTGTGCTTCAAGGAAAAATATTGCTTCTTATGGAACACTTTTGACAATTGCTTTCTGTACACATGAACAATGGCTATACACCGCCCTGGGTCCCTTCTGGGAGAAGGGTGGTATAGAAATATAAATAAAACTAAACTAAAACTAAACTGTAGTGATTTAGTGCAGTTATATTAGCATTTATAAATATGTCAAAAGTGCAAAGAATAGCTATGTAGTACTCCAGAAGGCTTCTGCTGTTTTAATCCATCCTATACATGTTTAGTATATCATTTCATTGATACCTCAACTGAAATCAATAATAGTGCTCAATAAACCAGAAAGCTTATGAAGGATTGGAAAGATGCTCATAGACAAGATATACCAAGCTAGAAACCAGGAGACTGAGTTCAAGCCCTACTTTAGACATAAACAGCAGCTAGGTGACTTTATGCAATTTGGAAGTGATGATTATACTGCATTGATTGTCTTTTGGAACATAAATTAGATTTCTAAGAATTTCAATACGTTATCCAGTACTTTAAAAAAAAAACAAGTTACTAGACTTTTTTTTAAAAAAATCAAGTCACTGGGTGTTGGAAGACATTCTTTTTTATTTTTTTTAATAAATTGTTTTTATTATTTTCAAACAAATAGGTACAAAGCAAGACAAACATACAAGTAATGCATCGAGGTAGGTAGGTTATTTATATCATCAATACTCAATTTAAGGATGACAACTCACTATAATAACACACTCCAGAAATGGTCTGAGATAGGCAAAACATTTTACATCTCCTAGAAAGAATAGATTCCAACCTCTTCAAAAAGAACGTATTCCAAAGGTGAGAGAATAATTTCCCCTTCCGAATTCTCTAGTTATCTTCATATCCTATCCCCCTTCCCTTCCATCTTCTTAACCTTTCTCTTTACTTTCT
>JANHFO010002711.1:79587-91774 GCA_032468095.1 Pareas carinatus
GACTTCCTCAGCCAGCATAGCTGGCTGAGGAATTCTGGGAGTTGAAGTCCACAAGCCTTAAAGGGACCAAGGTTGGACACCTCTGATTTACACGTTTCGCGCTCAGCATTTAAAGCGCAGCAAGCCATGTACGTAAACCCCTACTTTCCCGAAGGGTTTCTGAATGAAGGCGACGAGAGCGATCGAATCCTCCACTCGTCTCTAGGAGGCCGAGAAGCGCCTCAAAGGGCGACTTTCTAGCCCGGGAGTCCACCCGCTACCCGGAGACGTCTTGGTGTCGAGGGACGGGCCCGAGCCCCGTTTCCCCGCCACGCAGCGCGGCCGCGATCCAGGTTTGCTTTTCCAGCGAGGCGTCCGGACATCAAGCAAGCGGAACGGAATAGTCGAACTGCCGCCCAGGCTTTCTTCGCCGCCGCCGCCGCGGGGAGAGGAGCTTTAGAAGCGCCGCTGGCTTATCGAAGACGCGACCTGGCGCTCACCTTCCGTGCTCCGGGGACGCCCGCAAAGCGGCGGCGAAGCGATAAACGAACCCATGCTCCCGTCCAGTGTTTCTTTTTTTAAATCGGATTTTTGTTTCACTTTGGAGTTGTTTACTTTCAGGCACTGCATGGTGCCAGTGTGATCCGTGGTAGTTACCTGCTATTGGATGTGACAAAGTTACTTTGTTCAATATCGCTGCTCTACAATTTATGTAAAATATAATGAAGCTGCCTAGAATTAATGTTGCAATTCAACGCATATTTTCCTCATTGCGTTCAAGAGGAGCCAATAAAAAATCATCCCTTTCCCTGGTTAACTTTTTACAGGCTTAATATAGTAATTCTTAATCAATTGGGTTATCACACAAAGAGGTCAGGAAACCCCAACAGATACATAAATATCCCCAAGGAACAAAAATAGTTTATGTAAAGTTTTCAGTCTTTACATTTTATATCCTTAAACTATTTTAGTTGGCTTACTTTTGTATACCTTACCTTTCCTCTAGAAACTCAAAGTAATATATATCACATTCCCTTTCCCATTTCCTCCCAATAATGCTAGAAAATAGGTTGCACTGAGAAATGACTCCTGCAAATCAATCAATGAACTTTTCCTGCTGAAAATGGACTTTGAATCCAAAACATTCTAGTCCCAATCCAAGATTTTAACCATTACACCATACTACGGTAATTCTTATTGTAGCAGCAATCTAAGAATGTTTTAAACATCAGCTCATCAACACTTTAACTGAACAATTATCACAGCTGAGAAAATTGCCCACAATAAAGATACACAAAAATGCCTTGAATATCTCATGGAATTACAGTGGTGACTTATGATGACAAGTAATGGATAACAATATTGAAAACTACCACTATAATCTGTTCTATAAACACTTTCTTGTGCTTGGAATTCTGGCATATTAGGGATTTGTCCATCAGATGTATCTTTAATCTAAAATGTGAATGTTATCCAGTTAAATTCAGCAATTTTATACTGAATTTAATGGAAAAGTCTAATTTCTGAATACTCTTAAACAAAAATCAATAAACCTGCAAAATAACTGATTGATTGCAAGAACTACTGTACAATATTACAGTACTCTCGGGAAACTGATGCTATAATTTATGAAAAGAAATGTGATGTTTGTAAAAAAGCACATATTGCTATGCTTATATTTGCTATTTTTCTAGAAAATATTTTGTAAATCCAAAGTGAGATTCAGTTTTTTAAATTCAATTTCCAACAGTATTTTGTACACATGGAAAACAAAAGTTAAAAAAGACTGATTTCAGAATTTGAAAAGAAAAAGGCAGAAAGAAAGCTATATTTTTGAACACTGAAAAAAATTAAGAAAAAAACATTTGTAATGAATGATCCATTTCTGTCCTTAATTTATACTGTTGAAAAAAGCATACATTTTTTTCAAAACAATCCTTTGGCGATGAATAAATTAATTCAATTTTCTGGTGTCAAGCTTCCAAGCACCTGTCAGGTATCGTAGTCGTATAAAAAGCAGGTCCCTGCCCATCTGCAACCAACTCCAGAAGGGAACCAATTTAGAACCTATGATTATTAAAAATAATAAAATTTGTTATACATAGATATAAAAGGCAATTACTTCAAAAAATCACTAGCTTTAAATTTATAATTTGCACTGAAATATATTACATTTATAGCTCTAATGTGAAATGTAGCAAAGGGGCACAAAATTATAATCTCAAGTGAAAATGGATAATATTCAATTGCATCGTTTTGCTAGCAGATTATTGTTCCCAAATTTCCCCACTCCCTAGCACTTTTGCTCCAGTGAGTTGGGATGCTCCAAAGCAAATCTGAGAATACATGATGCAATGTGAAAAGGTCATAGAAGCAAAGATCTGCTTAGGTAATGGTAAACATATTCTAATTTGACAGCATTTTCAACCTAAAAATAGGATAACAATTTTTTGTATCCTTAGAGGAGATAGTACTGTGTGGGGGACAGGGAAGGTGCATGGGGCTATACAAGAGGTGCCACAAAGGTAGAGGAATTTGTGCAGAAGTGTGTCAATAGCCAGTGTAGAAGGTCTGGGGTGAGTGCATGGGTGGAGAAGACTATTCCAGGGACTTGCAATCTGTCCTGTCAGCTTTTCTATTGACTTTCTGGAAAACAGGCAGGGAAGGGTGCAAATGGTAATCAGGTGATCAAGGGTGCTTAGCAACTGGTGGTAAATGCAAATGGATTGCCAAGTGCCCAGACTGAGATCATGTGGCATGGGGTTACTACCGTGTTTCCCCGAAAATAAGACATTATCTTATATTAATTTTTGCACCCAAAGATGCACTAGGTCTTATTTTCTGGGGATGTCTTATTTTTCCACCGAGACCGCCCAGAACCAGAAGTCCGAGGCCTTATTATCAGGGTGGTCTTATTTTCGAGGGATCCCTTATATTTCAGTGAAAGGCAAAAGTGTAAGTAGGTCTTATTTTTGGAGGATGTCTTACTTTTGAGGAAACAGGGTATTACACTAATAACTTCAAGATCCAGTTGTCTCTTTGTTCAGCACTGTCATAACTTTGAACAATTGCTGAATGAGTGGTCATATGTACAGTGGGCTATTTGTGCAGAACTGTATTCTTGTCAGATGGAATATGTTATATGAGCAATACAAAAAAACAAAGCTCCTGGCTCACCCAGAAGCCACTGTGAAATTGATTCTACGGGTTATGAAGGAGAATAAGAAGAGCTAAAAAAAGCTTCCTACAATTAGCTGCTGCAGTTGGAAAGTATGTATTTCATCCCTTCCTTGCACCAATCTCCAGATACATATTTCCAATTTAATGTAATCGAGCTTTCCAATTTATTTTTGCTTTTTAAATTTTACTATTAAAATTAATTTTATCAGTTGGTTGAAGATTTGATATGTATATCTACCGTGTTTCCCCGAAAATAAGACACTGTCTTATATTAATTTTTGCATCCAAAGATGTGCTAGGTCTTACTTTCAGGGGATGTCTTATTTTTCCAGCGAGGCCGCCCAGAACCGGAAGTTCGAAGCCTTATTATCGGGGAGGTCTTATTTTGGGGGGAATGCCTTATATTTCAGTGGGAGGCAAAACTGTCAGTAGGTCTTATTTTTGGAGGATGTCTTACTTTCGGGGAAACAGGGTATGTATTTAACTGTTGATTCTATTGTTAAAACTGTAATAGTGCTTGCTTTTATTTTGTTGTTACAGAATCAATGTTATTGATACAATAAAGTAGCAGCCCTTTTTTAGCCAGTACAACAGTACAGAAGAAGTCATCCCACAGAATAGCAGTATGACACTTTCAATCTAGCAGATGGTAACTAAAGAATGTAAGAATATTACTCGTTGCATTATGGTTAGCCTGAGGATTAGAGTACAGAGTTCTCTGTTCTATTTAAAAAATCAGGAGTTAAGTAGCATCTTTTCAGATTTACAAACTTTAATAAGACGCCAAACTTTTGTGAAGTACAGTTTCCTTCATCACTTCAAATTGCTTTTGAGTTTTATTTTGTTGAAATCCAGTCAAATTGGAGTATTACAATGGAGTGTTTTGAGGTTGAAAGAAAATTTGTTTTATGTTGGTAAAATTACTGGAATAGTTTAGAAATTAGTTTCTCTCAGAATCATTGCCCAGTAGGGATTCCTTTACCTTCCATCACACCTTAATCTTTATTAACTACTAGGAAAAAATGACAGAAATCCACTGAAAAATAAACATTGTAATATATTGACAGTGAGGGAGAGAGCATATTAGGAGACTAAGGAGCAGCATGCAAAAGAAGCCCTGTGTGGGGAAATGGCTTAATTTTCTTGATAACTATACAAGTAGTCCCCGATTTACAACATTTTATTTAATGACCGTTTCAAAGTTACAATGACACAGAATAAAGTGACGTATGGTTGTTTTTCACACTTAGGACTATTGCAGCATTCTCAAAGTGATATAATTAAAATTTGGACACTTAGCAACATCTCATATTTACGACTGTTGCGTGTCTCAGGCTTATGTGATCACCTTTTCAATCTTCTGATAAGCAAAGTCAATGGGGAAGCCAGATTCACTTGACAACCATGTTATTAATTTAACAACTCCAATGATTCACTTAACACTTGTGGCAAGAAAGGTCAAAAAATGGGGCAAAACTCACTTAACAAGTGACTCAGCAACAGAAAGTTTGGGCTCAATTGTGGTCATAAGTTGAGGACTACTTGTATTAGAAAGCTGTGCGGAACAATAATTTAACCTTTGAATATAGTCATGGGGAATATATTAAGACCACTGAACTCATGAAACTCACCTGATCTCTAGATCTGATCTAAAATGACACAAAATTAAAATTTTCAACTGACCTTCAATTTCTGTCCAATTGACGGCAATCTCTATTATTGGGATTTTAAAGCTTTGAGCTATGTAAAGAAGTTCCACATCAAAAGCCCTTAAACAGGAGAACAGAATAAATATTTTCAAGATTCTTCTAAGTATAATCAATTTCCATAAGCACATGGCAATAATGTTGCCAATTTTAATTTTTCTTTGATGAAGTAAAAAATAATTGTGATATATGCTTCCCATTTTGCCTCAGGATCTAATGAAAGGGTCACCTAGTAAACCTACATAGTAAGACCTATAAAGTTAAGAGTTTATGTGATTAAGATATTGAGGCTTTTAAAACCAAAATTTACATATAATTTTTATTAAGAATTTTGATTATAATAGTAAAATTGATTAGAAACTAAACTTAAAAATAAAAAGGAGTAAAAAGGGGAATAAAAAGGGGAATAAACAGAAAATTAGGAATATAAAGGAAAAAAAGTATACATAAAGAAGTGACATCAAACCTTCATCACTACAAGTATAAATCGATTGAATGACTCTTTATCTCTTCTAAAGTTACAAGCATTAATCTATTTATCCCATGTTCCATCTCTTATCTATAAACGAATCCATGAAACATCATCTTTTCGGTCCTAGTATCAGCAGAAAATTCATAAATGATTGTCAGAGGTAATAACATCTTGTTTTAACTTTGATCAAATAAACCAATTTTATATTTCCTTTTCAGGAGATCAAATCAGTCAATCCTAAAGAAAATCAACCGTGACTGTTCTTTGAAAAAATAGATATACTGAAACTGAAGCTCAAATATTATGGCCCCTCCAATGAGAAGAGAGGATTCATTGGAAAAGATTCTAATGCTGGGAAAGATTGAAGACAAAAAGGGAATGGCAGAGAGTAAATTTCAATATGTGATTAGAAAAGTATGCTAACTTTTAGTATTTTTAAAGGCACTGCAGTTTGAGCCAATAGTTATTCCCATATTTGTCTGAGCTCAAAATATTACCACTTCTTGTGATTTTCATGCTATCCCTCTGTTGATGCAGCCTAGGACTGATTGCATTAGTATTTTTGGCAGCTGCAGCATATTGCCAGCTCATATTTAAATGGTGGTCCACTAAGACTTTGACATCCCTCTCATAGTTACTACTATTGAATCAAGTACCACGTATTCTCAACTTGACCTTTTGGTTTTTCTTGCCTAAGTACAGGATCTTAATTTTCTCACCACTGAAATGCATCTTGTTGAACCCAGTGTTCAAATCTGTCAAGATCCTTCTGAATCTTGAGTCTATATTCTAAAAGTGTTGGCAATTCCCCCGTTTGGTGTTATCTGCAAACTTGTAGAGTTCCCCTTCTATCCCCTCATCTAGATCATTTATGAAGATGTTGAAAAGCACCAAGCCAAAAACAGAACCTTGAGGTACTCCACTATATGCTTTTCTCCATCTAGATATAAACTCATTGAAGAATACAAGTGTGGTTGGTCAGTCAATTGTTAATTTAGTAGTGGTATTGTCTATTCCACATTGTTCTCTCTTACCAAGAAGTAGGCTGTGGTTTACTTTGTCAAATGCCTTATTGAAGTCCAAGTAAACTATATTCACAGCACTCTTGAGCCACTAATTTAGTCACTTTGTCAAAGAAAGCAAATAAGGTTTGCCTGGTATGAACCATTTTTAACAAACCATGCTAGCTTGTATTGATTGCCTTGTTCATTTCTAGGTGCTGACAAATCCATTGCTTATCTTTTTGAGGATTTCCCCAGATATTTATGTCATCTAGTTTCCTGCATCCATCCCCCCCCCTTTATAGATTGGAACCACATCAGCTCTTTTCCAATCCTCTGGTACTTTCCCCATGTTCTAGGAGCTCTGAAAGATGTTGTTCATTGGTTCTGAGATCACATCTGCCCTCTCCTTCAGTACCCTGGGAAGTAAACCTTCTAGTCCTGGGTATTCTGGGTATCCTATCTCTTACTATGCTGGTTTTAATAATTAAGGTTGAACTGTTTTTTCCCTTTTGTGTAAAGACACAGGTAAAGAAGCCATTCTGTTTTTTCCCCGTTCATCAGTTTCTTGTCATTTTTCCCATTAGTGTAACGATCAGTTTCTTGACTTTTTTCTTATTCCTTACATATTAAAACTTTTTTGTTATTTTTGTCTTAGTTTATTCTGAGCATTAACATTTTTGTCTCCCTTACTGCAGATATAGGCTATATGCTGATATTGTTTTAGATATGCGTCCATGTTTCCATTTCACAACCTTCTCCTTGTTTTCTCAGTTTGTCAGAGAACTCTCTGTGTATCCATGCTGGTCTCGTCTGGTGCCTTTTCTTTTCTTTTCTCTGTGGTACTGTTTTTGTTTGGACCTTTATTATTTCATTTTTCAAACTTTTCCATGCACCTGAACTGTTTTTCCCTTTAGGATTTTCATCTATGGAATCCTTCCTAATCTTAGTTTGTTGAAATCAGCTCTCTTAAAGTCTAAAACACTAGTCTGACTTTATGCTGAATTCTGGTATAACATGGTTACTCTCCTCCACGTTCCTGCAACTTCCACTCCCTTAACTATTTGATCTCTATTAGTTAGGATTACATTCAGAATAGCTGACTCTTGAGTTCCCACCTTCACCTTTTGAGTGACAAAGATGTCAGCTAGGTAGTTCAAAACCTGTTTGATCTCCTACTCACTGCAGAGTTTGTTTCCCAGCTGATGTTGGGGTAGTTAAAATCTTCCATTGTGACAGTGTTGTTGTTTCCTGCATACCTTGGTTAACTGATTAGCAAAAAGGTTATCTATTTCTTCCAGTGTAAATGTATATGTAAAACAATTTTTGAAATGGGCACCCTTTTTTCTACCCCCCCTCGTTGATTAAATAAATAGTATTTTGTTTAATAAAAGTAGATTTGAACCTCACTGGGACAGGAATGCACCCTTTTACTAATCTAAATGATACCTTAGAGCAGGACTGTGTAACATAAGGTCTGTAGCACTTTTGGAAAACTCAACAAATCCACTGCTGCTAAGCATCACTGCCACAAGGAAAGAGCTGTCAATTCCTAGCTCTTTGCAGTCATCTCTCCTCTATAAGACAAGCTGCTTAGCACCTCCAAGCCTAAATTACTGCTGCCATCGATAAATCTAACAGCTACTCCTTTGGAGCTCACTATTATTTTTAATCTATCAGTGTGGCTCTTAAATGCATTATATTAGTCTGTCCTAGAGACTAAAAGTAACTCTTCAAATTTTGATAAAAGAATAAGCTTTTAGCTATCTTCATAAATTGAAAATAAGAAGCCCCACTGACTATACAAAAGTCTTTGCAAATGCCTGAAAGCTCTTACATTCTAGTCATAAAATTATTTAGTATATATATGTATGTACATACTGGATTATGTATCATAATCTTACACACATTATCAGTTTCCAATTAACTGAAAGAAATATACCAACCAACGTTCTATATGAAGAGCTGAAAATGTCCGAGAAGCAGCCTCCCGAGTCAAGAGTTTAAACCCACATTGTGTGTCTCTGATATCCTTAACACAAAGGAACCTGACTAGAAAGTGGAATCCATGCATTAGAAAGGTTCGGAAGTATGAACGCTGCAAGCAAAACACACAAAGTATTAGGTGTCTGAAGTAAACACTTGAATGCATTTCAGAAGTTTTCTTTTTCCACAATCACCTTACCATAATCACCTTATGATAACCTCACCAGAACTACTTATAAACTACATTCTCTGTGACAAGTGTAAGAAAAAATAAGAATTTTCTACGAGAACAAATATACAGAAGTGCAAGAACAGCTAGAGTAGCACTGATATTTATATGTCAGCAGGACTATGAATGTATCAACACAACCCCTGAAACACCTTTCTCTCTTTGAATTTACAGAACCACTCAGTCCTATTGTACACTTTATGTTCAACATACTACTAGAATTATACTTGAACAAGAGATCAGCATTTCAAATCAAATCTAAAATATTTATTTATTTAATTAAATTTATATACCACCCTTCTCCCGAGGGACTCAGAGCGGTGTACAGATAACATAAAAAATTAACATTGAACTTTGATAATATTTACAAAATATGAGATATGGGGGGAAGGGAATGGGAAGAGGGGGAGGGAGTCGGAAAGGGAAAGGAGGGAATTGGTGGTATACAGATAAACTTGAATAACTAACATTGAACTTTAACAATATTAACAAAATTATGGAGTGTGGGGGAAAGGGAATTGGAACAGGGGAGGGAATTGGGAAGGGGGGAATTGGTAGCATGCCAATTGTATATTGTATTTATGACTCATCAATAATATGTTTAAACCATAGTAGGAATTTAAATTGTTTGCTACTAAGTTACTAGGCCTCCCACACACATGGGGTGCCTCGCTTAATGACTATCACAACCAAATGCACAGTTATAGAATAGGTGGTACCTGGCTCAATAGCAGTAATTGTGAGAGGGATCTAAGACTCCTCATGAACAATCACTTGAGCATAAGCAAGCAGTGTGCTGCAGCTGACAAAAAGCCAGTGCAGTCCTAGATTGCATTAACAGATGAATAGCATCAAGATCACGTGAAGTGTTAGTACTGCTATATACTGCTTTGATAAAACCACACTTGAAATACTGCATCCAGTTTTGGTCACCACAATACAAAAAAGATGTTGAGGCTCTAGAATATGTCCAAAGAAGGGTAACAAAGATGATTAGCTAACTAGAAGCCAAACTGTACAATTGCGGGAACTGGGTATGTCTAGTCTAATGAAGAGAAGTACTAGACATGATAGCAGTGTTCCAATATCTGAAGGACTCTCACAGAGAAGAGAAGGTCCACCTATTCTCCAAAGTACTGGAGGGCAGGGCAAGACATAATGGATGGATGCTTAACAAAGAGAGTTCCAAGCTACAATTAAGAAGAAATTTCTTTTCATGAGAACAATTAATCAGTGGAGGTTTTTAAGAAGAGATTGAATAGCTATATGTCCAGAATGATACAGATTCTCCTGCTTGAGCATGAGTTTGGGCCAAAAGACCTCCAAGGTACCTTCCAACTCTTGTTATTTTACTTATGACTGTAATGATCAGGCCTCGTTAAGTTGTGATCAGTCACAACTTAAGAACTATCTGTAATCAGCTATGAGAGAAATCAACACTGCATTCAATGTTTCTGAAGTGATCCCCTTTGCTATATTTCTTGTAATTTTCTAAGATATCATCTATGGGAATCAACTATTATCACAAAAAACTGGAAAGATAAATCTGCACTTAATATACAATAATGATCTACTGATATGTGTTGTTAATATTTGATATATTTTTTTCAATAAAGCATAATGAAAAGATGAGGAAGGAGTAGGTTTGGAGTTGTTCTATTTAAAATGATCCTTGGCCTTCCCTTCTTACTTTTTTATCACTATCATTTCAAATTAGTGCTTATACGATATTGTAAATACTGTTGCATGTACAGTAAAACCTTGGATTACAAGTAAATTGGTCTGCAAATGTTTTGCAAGATGAGCCAACGTTTTTAATAAATTTGAACTTGATAAATGAGCAATGTCTTGTATTACAAGTGTAGCAGAGACCAGCTGAGGGCTCTCAACAGCCAATCAGTAGTTCCTAGCGGGAAGGAACAGTCAATCAGCTGTTCGGTTGCAGAGGGACCCCAGAGCCCAGCTGAGCATCCACAGCCAAATCAGCTTGCTTTAAGTGTTTTCAGGGTTTTCTTCCCAAGTGAGAAGATTACAGGAGATCCCTGGTGGTAGAATTGAAAAGATCTGAGCCAGCTGCTCGAAAAAATAGGATGGGGGAAATGCATATTTTCATTATCTTTAGGTTTTTGTTTTGCTTCCTGGTTCAATCTGTTCAATTTTGAATTATTGGCAACATTTGCTTCAAAATAAATTGGCCAGCAGTAACTGGCTGCTCCTTTATCTATGTTAATGAGCCCTTTGCAACACTGTAGCTTTGGAGACATTTCCTTTCTCTGCTGACTTAAGAGTGAATAAAAAAATGTGTTTCTTTATGCTCCAGTGTCTAGACTGCAGCTCACTTACTCTCTATTGCATTCGGGGTTTTCTTGTTTCAAGGGCCGTGTTATTTTGTTTCTAAATTTCCAAACCAGATGTTGGGGACTGGGGGAAGCCCCCAGAGCCCCAGCTGACTGGCATGAATCGTGGGATGGGGAGGAAGGAAGGGGAAGAAGAGAAAAGAGCAAGGAGAGTTGTGGAAGGAATCAGCTGAGTTTTCATTATTTCTTATGGGGAAATTCGCTTTGATATACAAGTACTTTGGATTACAAGCATGGTTCTGGAACCAATTATACTCTCAATCCAAGGTTCTACTGTATACATTTTATTCTCTTAATTGGTTTGATCTAATAAAAATTCTTTAAAATAACTCTCTTCAATTTAGAGACTACAGAACAGAGACTTTGAAAATTGTGTTAGAAATACTCAGTGGTAATGTATTTGTGTTAGTAATTTAGGCTGGCTGTATAGTGCTGAATAAAAGTCCATATTCTGCATTCTGACCAGGGATCATGCGGACTAAAGGAGGATAAAATTTGATTTAAAAAAAAGCACGCTCTTGATTAAGTCTGTTTATAATGAATAATCTGTCTGACAGTAGGTGTAGAACAAAAAAACAGAGGCAAGAAAAGAATACCTGTGCTATGGAATCTTTCTCCAAGTGAGCACGAGAGCCACAGGCAATAGCCATCAACTCCTAGAGGGAAAAACATTAACAGCTTTAAGGGAAGCAGAGTAAAAGAACAGGTAGATTTTCTAAATTATATTTGTATAAGCACCTTCTTTCAACTCATAAAAGCCACGGTATCTTTTTCAAGGTTCATGTGGTAAGTTTATAAACTGCTCCCGCTTTGTTTCTTTGAGACACAGTGAATGCCATGTACATGTATAAAGAGAGACCTGGGAGCAGCTTCTAAAGCAGCTGACTAGGTCTGGAAAAAGATGCAGCTGCTTTCATTATTCAAAGTACTCCCATGAGATGCAAAGCATCTTTTGTGAAGAAACAGGTCAGCTGTAATATCAAAATTAAAGTTAAAAAATAATGGCAACAAGAACTAACATTCAATTATAGTATTTCCTAAGGGCATGCAAATGGCATCAGAGGGGGAAAAAAAGAGTATCACTTGAGAATACTCATATTACTTTTCCATCACCTCCAAAATTGAATTTGTTAAGCCTAAACTCCCTTGCATGTAGAAAAAAGGGATATTTAACAATGGCAATAGCAGACTTATTTACCGCTTCACAGTGCTTTATAGCCCCCTCTAAGCGGTTTACAGAAACCAGCCTATTGCCCCCAACAATCTGGGTCCTCATT
>JANHFO010002712.1:9099-22170 GCA_032468095.1 Pareas carinatus
TATTATTATTATTATTATTATTATTATTATTATTATTATTATTATTATTAATTGGAAACTTTCTTTTATTTTCCCAATGCTTCATACTGTACTTTTTTCCTTATCACACACAATTTGATTAGGAAGAAATGACAATATAGTTGCATAATGTCTTTTAATGAGCAGTACCAGAATCTCTCTTTGGAAACATCTGTAGAAAGAGAAATTTAACAGCTAATCTGACTAGATCCATGGATTACAAATGCCAAATACCAAAGTAGTACATAGAATTTAATGATTTCTAAATTTGCCAAGCCAAATTTATTACCTCTCTGGGGAAGAAAATGTAATTCTACATAATCTAACATCAATTTATCTCACCCTAATTTTGAAGACTTCTGAAATACCAGAGTTAGCCAAGAAATCAAATTAATGGATCATAGAACAAATCAGAACTCCCCCAACACTCAAATTACCTACTTCAGACACATTATGTGAAGGCCCAACTCTGTGAAAAAGGCTCTAATGCTGGTAAATGTAAAAGGAAAGAGAAGGAGAGGATGCCCAGGTAGCAAGAGTGAGAGATTAAGTACATTTTTTCAAACACATTTTAATATATTTTTTATTGTTCCCATTTAAAAAAAGAATGATCTTCATCTATATATATATATATATATATTTCTCAAAAATGACTCACTCACTCACTCACTCATTCACTGACTGACTGATTCATCACGAGATCTCCAAAACGGTAAAAGCTAAAAACATCAAAATTGGCACATACATTTGTTTTCCCATCTAGGCATTCACTAAGAAACATTTTTTTAAAAGTATTAAGTTTTATGCGAGTTATTTAAGATGTATTGCCATATTTAAATTCAGGATGGGTAGAGGGTTGTGATTGGACAAAATATCCGACAACGTTTGTTTCCTTTCTCCTGATTGGAGGACCTTTGCAGCCTGTTGTTTCATTTTGGATTTCTCCCTTCACACCGCCAGTAGCAGCAAGCACAAACATGGCATTCAGGTAGGCTGTTTTCCTCCTTTTTAACTCTAAGCCTCCAGTCCTACCACCCTGTGACCCCACCTGCCTTTTTAACTCTAACCCTGCCCAGTCCTACTCCCGTGACCCCCGCACGCACGCCTCCACTGCGCCACCTTACGCAGGGCCTACCTGGCTGCCAGCCTCAGATCGTTGCCTGGCTCCTGGCTCCATTCGGTCCTCTGAAAAGGCTGTGGAGGCCTCCCAACAGCCCGTGCTGGCCTCAGAAATGACCACACGGCCCTCAAAACGGCCTGCGTTGGCCTCCGAACAGCCTTTTGAGACCAGCGCAGCCCGTTTTGAGGCCAGCGCAGCCCGTTGGGAAGGCCGCACAGACATTTCTCAGGCCACCCTGGCCTGTTTGGAGGCCACCCTGGCCTTCCCAACGGGCCGCACTACCCTCAGAAAAGGCAGTGTGAGCCTCACAACCCCGTAGCAGAGCACAGGTATCAAAAGCTAGTAATATATATGCGTTAAGTATAATACATGTTTGTTGCCTTGAGTTGTTTATAAAAATATAAAGATGGGAAATAAGTAAGCAAGTAAGCAAGTAAGTAAACAAGTAAGTAAATGTACAGTTTGTTGGTCTGTGGTCTTGAGAATTTTAAGAAATGTTGTCCTAGAAATGTAGTAATGTAAGATATTGTGTACTTTTATAAAGTCTAATTGCTTTCAATAAAAAAATTAAAATTCACAACTATCTAAAAAAAGAGATTTAAACTCTTCCTGGAATATAACCATTTTTTCCCAATCTGAAAGTGCCAGAAATCATAAAGGAAATCATAAAATGCTACTTTCAGAATAGGGATTTTCTTCAAAATCAGTATTGAGGAAAGCTGTATGCTTTCTGTAATAGTGCTTTTGAAGAAAATCCCTATTCTAAAAGTAGCATTTGCACTTTAAATAAATCCTGCACTAGTGATGATCAACTGCTTGTTTACTGCAAGTTTATATTTACCTTTTTTAATATTTCCATTTCTTATAATTTCTTAAGATTCTTTTCTTTCCAATCTATTGGAAAAAACTGGAAGATATGAAATGAATATCACAAACACTATTGCAATTACGGGATTAAAGCAGTCAGTTAAAAAGCCGCAAATTCATCAATTTAAACCACAATAAATACAATGACAATTAGAATAATGTGAGCATGTCAGCGCAATGGAAGCCACACATATATTCAGTATCAATTGTACTAAGTAATATTAAACTAAGAATCAAAATGTTAAGACTCCAACATTTCTAAAAAATAACTATATATAAAATAACAGAAATATTTTAGTGTAAAGAACATCACACACACACACCCTTTATTACTTTTGTAAATAACTCAAGGCAGCAAACATACTCCACTGGCTCAGGGTTGACTCAATCTTCCATCCTTCCGAGATTGGTAAAATGAGGACCCAGATTGTTGGGGGCCATATGCTGACTCTTTAAACTGCTTAGAGAGGGCTGTGAAGCACTGTGAAGCAGTATATAAGTCTAATGCTATTGCTATTGCTAATGCTCCTTCCTCTTATTTTCCCCACAACAACCCAGTGTGGTAGCTTGGGCTGAGGGAGAGTGACTGGCCCAAAATACTCAACTACCTTTCATTCCTAAGGCAGAGATAGGCAGGCAGGCAGGCATTAAACGACCATGCCATATAATAATCATACTGAGCTCAGTTCAACTTAAACTCCTTTCCCCATCCCATTAATGCACTGTGTGGCTCATGCGCAAAATATGAAACACACTCACCATTTCTGTAGTATTTTCATAGTCTATGACTGACATTCAGTCAGTCATGTTCTAGTCATCTCTTGGCTTGACTATTGCAATGTGATCTACATGGAGCCATCCTTGAGGATTACTCAGAAGCATCGACTGGTTCAGAATGCAGTGCAAAGGCAGTGGTGGGCATATCTTAGCATGCCCATGTGACATCTTGGAACCCATTTCCGTAGACTGTACTAGTTTGGTTTTGGGTGTGATTCAAAGTGCTGGTTATGACCTAAAAGTCCTATATGGCAAAGGGACCTGAAATTTGAGTGACAGCCTATCTCTTGTGGTTTCTGCCTGGCTGATTCAATCTGACAGCGTCATAAAAACTTGGTTGTTCTCCTACATTAGGACTAAGGTGGCAGAAGCCCCCTCTGCTGAATGTTAGATATTGGTGGCAAGTTTTCAGACATCTTTCAGGTTTGTCATCTGATTCTTTTTTCTGTTTTTCGTTTGGAATTTTTAAATTTATTATTTCTTACTACAATGTTTTTACATTGATTGGTATATTATGGGCTGCCCAAGTCTTTTGGAGTTGGTTGGCACAAAATCAGATTGAGAGTAAGAATAGCAGCTATTTGAAAAAAAATTCCCTTAATTGCCTTAAAACTGTGTTTTTATGTTCAACCCATTGCAAAAATGACCTCGGGGAGAGGTACACCTATGCACAATATGGATGGGGGAAATTATTTAGTCCTCACTTAAACTGGAACTTATCTATTTTTGCATATTCTATCCGTGAATCACAACATAGTTTCTGTTAGAAAACCATTTTTGAATTAGAATGCAATCCATGGAAAAAGGAAACAGCACATTACAGGCTGTATAATAGTGCATATATCAGTTTAAACACATTATTTATAAATGTTATTTACCCAAATTATGCAATTTTTTGTGTTTGCGCTTTGAGTCATTGTTGACTCTTAGTGACTGCCTGGATAAGCCCCTGAAATTTTCTTGACAAGATGGTTTCTTGACAGTAGTTTGCCATTGCCTTCTTCCTAGGGTTAAGAGTTCCATACCCAAGGTCAATTAACTAAGACAGGACTAAAACTCATAGTCTTCCAATTTTTAGCTTAGTGCTTAGCTACTACACCAAATTGTTTCTCACACTACACATTAGGAGACAAGAACTGCATATAGTATGTTGCAAAGAAATTTTCAACAAAAGACAAAACCTTCTTCAAAAGAAGCTTAGATGCAATGAACTGAACTTGAGATATTTCTGAGTATGGAACAGCAAGAACAAAACCACCAATCTGCACATACAAAGTTGATTTATGGTAACTTTTGAAGAGTGGCAGGAGCAATATTAGCTCATCAACTGGAAAAGTCTCTAAGATACAGCTATGAGAATGGATAGAAGTCTTCATTTGATTAGCTTTTCTTGTAAGCTTCCCCGTCTCCGTGGAGAGCTTTTCCCCTTCATTCATTTTCTCCTGCCTTAATCAATGAAGCACAGAGTGAAATCAATTGTTTTCTCCCATCTACATACCTTCTTTGAAGAAAATGAATTGGTCTTTCAGTCTGCCCAATTGCTTTTTTTTTTTGCTTCTTTCCGTTCTCTCTTTACAAGCCACTAGAAATCTGACAACACAAGTGTGCATCATATCTGTCTTATCTCTATCCCTTTAGAAGTAAGTCACATTCACTTCAGCTATGATTACTGTAACTAATGGTGTCTCCATGTGTAATATTTATGGTAATCTGAGATCAGCATGGGCTTGGTATTCTCATATAGTCAATGTTCTTCATTAACTACCAGCTTAGCTGAAAAACAGGAGAAAACTCAATGAAGATAGGTCTGCGGTACTTGTTTTTTGTTTGTTAGATTTTATATCCCACCTTTACAGATTTCATGTCTGCATACATAAAAAATCCTTCCATTTTTTCCCACAATAACTTTGTGAAGTTGGCTGGGCTGAAAGAGAGGACTGGCTCAAAAATATTCAGTGAGTTTCCATGGCTACTCCAGTACATAAATCACCATTTGGCACTATTTCACACTCTGAATTGGGTAGTTTCACATTGGTGAAAATTCTTGTTTTGACCTACTTCCGGGATCCTCAGCTTTGTTTCCTCTTTAATGGTGCCAAGATGTTAGGGCAATATGTTATCATTTCAACTGTGCTTTTTTAAAAAGTTAAAAATATACTTGCAAAAATTGAAATTTGAAGCCTTGACACTAAGCATATTGTGGCATTGTCTATGTTATATCACCATTCTGTGAACTGCAGTTCTTAAATATTAGAATCCACACCATCAGGCTAAAGGATAAGGATTGAATACATTTTGGTTAAATGATAAAAGATGCTTTTTGAATAGTAAGCGTACCACTTGGTCTCTGAAAATTGTTACTAGACATTTATTTAGCTGTAATGGTATTTCACGATGTTATGCAACACAGGATATCAAGCAAGAAAGTCACCATCTATTTATCTGCTTCAATGAGAGAATGCTTAGTCCATGTAGGTAAATTCACTTCTTATGCTTGGATATACATAGATTTTCAAAGGCTCTTTTTTACAGTGTTAATTTGTCTAGATTTGTTTTCTAAATGTATGTCATAGTACAAGACAATTCCATTTTTAAAATACAAATGCTGATGTTCAAGGGCAGGATAGTATCAAACAGGAACATGAGCAACATTTCATTTTTAAAATGTTAACTAAGTCTAATTTCCTCTTGTGATAGACTTCTAATGTTACAAATGGATTTCAAATTCATGTATAACTTGGAATTACAAAGGCATGTCACAAATACTATCAGATGCATTCCTAGTTTTTAATCATTAAACTTTTGATTTAAAAAATTTAGGTGTAGTAACGACAAAAAGTTTACTGAAATGTAACATGAAATCCATAATTTTAGGCAAATTTGTTTAATTTAACTATTAAACCTGTGACACAATTGACTGAAAATTTCATTTCCAGAATTTAGTATTGTTACTTGTGTTCTGGAGTACCATGAAACTACCAGATAGTCATAAATATTACTCTCTTTAAAAAAAGAGATTATCAATGGATACCAGAAATCTTTATCCGTATCACCCAAAATTCTGCATCAAACTTTCTGGTCTACATTGTCTCCAGTAAATTGTTTTCCAACGGCTGCCCTCCTATGTTCTTGATAAAATGCAAAAGCCCACTGGAGTGAATTAAGGATCACAACAAATACTAAATATATTGTTTCTGATCAAGTAGAGAAATTGTGTTACTCCTAGGCATAGTGACAGTTGGTGCATTTCTTCTAACATTGCAATGCATTCTTGCATATATTTACTCGGAAGTCCCAAAGTCTTCAGGTAGTACTTCATGCCTAAATCTTCAGAATTGAAACCTAAGAAGATTATACCAATCACAATAATGTATTATATGTAGCACAGAAACATATGTAGCTTCAGAATAACAATATAAAAGAGGATTAGGACAACAAATACAAATATAAGACAAGATGAACAGAACAAACAATGTGTATGATATTTTCATCCCTTTCCTAAATTTCACTGTACTCATGACTAGTAAGTAGCTGGAACATATTCCAGTTTTCAACTCCCATAACTTGTCGTGATTGACTTTGAAACGGAGATGAACACCACCTCTAGAGTTGGCTACAACTAGTACGCATGTGTATGGGGGACCTTTATCTTTAATTAGTTAAAAGAAAACATGTAATAGGAAAGAAAGATCATAATGGAGGGACAGGGATGAAGAGAATAGTCATTTTAAGAGAAGAAGATAACTATTTCTCTTTTCAGACTGAAATATGATCATCAAATATGTCTATGTTAATATTTTGTATGTATACCGTATGTGTAAAATTGTATATATACAAATGCAATTTATACCCCACCTGATTCCATATGGTACACTCAGGCAGCTCATATAAAAATCATACTTCTCAAAAATAAAAACCTTTTAGTTAAAGCAAGAAGCTTCTTTAACAAGTCCCCCCAAAGGCCAAAAGAACAGCCCAATGGTTGCTGCTACTGTAAACTCTGTGGGGGCATCTGGATCTTGGGGAATAGAGTATTTCAAAGTGATGGGCCTATCACAGTGAAAGCTGTCTGGAGGACCACAAGGGAGTAAAATGTCACTTACCCCTTATAGGGCAAGCAGATGCCATTTTGAAAAGACAGTCCTGTACATGACATGGATCCAAGTCCATTTTTAAGGCAAAATCAGTATTTTGAATTGGAATCCAAAATACCCTCCCATAATGCAACAATCATAATATTGGTGTAGTACTCTAGAAACAACTCTTACCCATCAGTATAAGTACTTCTATTTTGGATCCCGTACCAATTGCAATTCACAGGTCATCTTCAAAGACAGCCTTAATGGGAGCATTAAGTTACTTCTTCAGAAGAAGGCTGCAGTGGCTCATTGGTCAAAACTAAGCAAATATTTCCCTAGCTATGACCTTCACTTGCTGAAGTCAGAATTTCATTCATGGAGAATATAATTACATTTCCTGTCTGATTTAGGGTAATCAGACTTTATTAGCCATTTTACATCACCACCAACTGAAATCCTTGCTCAAATAGGAACAAAAGTACTTCAAAATAGTGTCATTCTAACTTTCATAAGTAGCCCAGAAGAATATAAGGTTGATACTGTAGTACCAAACACTTCTAAGAGTTCTACTAGAAGAAGAAGGGGTCTAACTTTTTTCATTTGGAGGTCTAGACAAAAGTAATTTCCTACAAAGGCAAGGCTCAAGACTGGATGGAAATTATCCAACATGGCTAGTCTAGAGAAAGCCTCTTCAGGTGAGCTATTCATATAACTGAATTTCAGGTCAAGCTTGTCTGCAGTAACATCACCATGACCTCTAGGATTTGAACTCATGGTGACTGAAATTCAGACACAAAAATTTCAACAGAAGTACACCCCTATCATGTAAGCAAATTGTTAAATTATTTTAATAAAGTTCCTATGGGAAAAACACACAGATTTTCTTTATCTAAACTGATAACCTTTCATATGATTGTAGGATTTAATTTTCCTGATATTTAAATGTATGTCTGGCCTTATATTTTGCCTTCTATTTCTCTATGGAATTCAAATGATCAAATGAAAAGAAAATATTGTGAATATAATTAGAATGTTATATGACACTTCTTACATCTTAGAAGTGGTTTGATTCCCTTTTTTCCACCGGAAATTCAATTGTATTACAAGAATTAAAGTTTGCAAACCATATTTGGAAGATGTTTAAATCAAAGTGTAGTTTTGAACCTTATTCTTATTATAAACATATGCTCTAGGAACTCCAGTTTGAAAATTGAGAATACATATTTTGGGAGTATGTCATAGGCTAAAAAAGATATTCATACTCAAGATCAGCTTAATCCAAGTAGTTATCAAACCATTCAAGACAGTGCAAGAAGAATCTAAACTATAAGGTATTTTAATTAAAAATCATTGTTTGCTTTCCCAATTTGGTCCGGATATATTAACTAAACAGTTTTCTGGATGGTTCTCTATTTGCAATAAATAGACAATTTAAAGAGTACAGATAGCTCTCAACTTACAACAGTTCGTTTAGTTACTATTCAAAGTTACAATGGCACTGAAAAAAATGACTTATGACCATTTTTTACACTTACGATCACTGCAGCATTCCCATGGTCATGTGATCATCTTTTGCGACCTTCTTTCAATGAGGAAATCATATTCACTTAACAACCATGTTACTAATTTATCAACTGCAGTGATTCATTTATTAAATGTAGCAAGAAAAGTCATTAAATGGGGCAAAACTCACTTAACAAATTTGTCACTTAGTAACATAAATTCTGGGCTCAATTTTGGTCATAGGTTGAAGATTACTCGTATAGTAAAGCTTCATGAACTCTAGAATATTCCATATCAATTAATTAATCAATGGTTAAATTATTTGAAGAACCTTATGTTTGTTCCTTAAAATAGCTTAATTCAATAAAGATCATTTTTGTGTTTATTGGACATTTCAGAAAACATATAAGAAGGGTTTCATTGTGCTGGAGGTGTTACACATATGACATGGGCCATTCCACTGTTGTCACATTTAATAGCCATGTGTTTGTTAACAGGGTTTTGGAAGAAGATTAAGGTTAATAATATACAAGTAATGTTAAATTCCAATCAATATATGAAAAATGGTGGATTAATTAAGCATAGGGAGTAGCACAAAGACTGCTTCGATACATTGGAAAAAACAGTACTATTCCATAGTTTCAATCTTGGATTTACGATTTGTGTTCGTCTTCTCCTTATGAAACAGCTCTTTAGTGATATACTTCAAGGATTGATCAATATTTCTCTATCTGGTCAAGATGTTTAAAACTCTTTTCCATATCTTCTATAACAGAGGTTTTCAACCTGGGATCCATGGACCCCTTGGGGTCTGTGGCAGGTTGCTGGGGGGGTCCACAGACAAGTCAAGAAAAATTTGGAAAAAGTAATATACATGAATTGTCAATTACTAATTAGCTGAATTTCTGGAAATGGGGTCTGCCATGTAGCAACAACATGTTTTGGGGTCCGCAGCTTGAAAAAAGTTGAAAATCTCTTTTTTTTTCATATGATTCTGCCATTTTTTCTTTCCCTTTCCTTTTCTTTTTCCTCCCCCCCTTCTTTCACTTTATTTTGTACTAGATACTGAAGCAAATAAACATTTTATCTACTGAACTAAAATTACCCCAGAAAAATAAATATATAAATTCTTATGGAGTTCTAGCGATAACAGCAAGTAAAGTGAACTGCTGTGATAACAGATGTTAGTATAATTTTATGTCCTGGATTATGTTTGTTTCCCACTCATATAATATCTCCTGTTTATAACTACAGTACAGATTTGCAGTAGCTAACAAATTTTATTTCACTATTAGATATGTGAATTGACTCCCAGTCATATGATTTAGTGAACTTCCAATCAGATTAAATAAACGATGATCTACAATAGGTATATCTGCGTTCCACAAACATTTTTAACCTGGAAGGCGGGCTGCTCATAAAACAATTTTAAGCTGTGTCAGAGAGGAAATGGTGAATTTCATGAACATTTTGATGTCCTTCTACAAATATATTCCGTAGGTATGAAAATATTTTTGAGCAGGATTTATAGCATATTAGAATTTTAATTTCAAGGAAATTCCTATTTCCATTACAAAAACTGTGGCTATTGTCTTTCATTTGACCTTTCCTAAAATAAACAATGTAATCTAAAAGTGTAAGACTTTTAGAAATTATGTAGAAAGCCCTGTATCACAACAGCCATGAGATTGGCCATCTAGTTAAAACAGGTGATAATAGACATGTGCACTACTGAATGGTAAGTAAAATCTCATAGTTTCTTCTTCTTCAATTGCTGCACTTTTTCCTTTTTAAAAATGGTTTTATAACACATCAGTCCTCACTCGACTTCTCTCTCTCCCTCTCTCCCTCTCTCTTTCTCTCTCTCTCGGACACACACATGCACTCACACAGAGACCCACCCACAGTTTCTATAAAATCATTCATATTTATATGGATTGAAAAGATTAACTTTTAATCTCATATTTTAAATTTCTCAATGGGCCTGTAATATACTCTACTATTTAATATTTTTCCAACAAGATTATTTTAAATGTTTTATAATCATATTATTTGTATCATATAAAAATTAACCATCACATATATAGAATATAGAAAAGAGGGGAATAATATTTAACAAATTTAAATTTAATGATGTATGTATGATGCACAAAACCACCACAAGTTGAATAATGGCTTCTCTATGCCAAACATTTGTTCAACTCACTCAGACTGTAGGATCAAAAGGTTTTACAGGGTCCTAAATTAAGAAGGAAAGCAGAGTTCTGTTAGCTGATATTCTCAAAAGAATTTGCTGACAGATGTAAAAGCAAAGCTGAGATGGTGAGCAGTACAGAGAGCAATGTCTGTAGACAAAAGTGTTCATTCCAATAACTCAATTAGACATTCAATACTGGAATGATTAATGTTACCAATATGTCAAATACATGCATTACTGTAAGTATAAGGAAAAACTGCTGAACTAATGTACAGTTGTTCTTCTGTAAATGAGACTGACTCAGCAATTTCACAGCAAGTAGTGGACACAAATTATCATCAGTTTGTTTCTTTGTTTTACATCTATTACTTTGCAGAACATTATATGTTTCCTGTACACAAAATTTTTGCCAATATTGATAACTCTAAAAGGCTTTTAACCAATGGATGGATGGATGGATGGATGACAGATAGACTTCAGTTATAAGAAAAATATTGCTGGAGTAACATGCTGTTTAGCTACATACTGGCATACCACATGTAACATACTATCAGTTCATTATTATCATTGGAACCATTTCCTCACAAGATTCTATGATCTATACCAATATGATATCTGTTTAATTATTTGGTTCAGACCTATAACCTGTCTTCTTATCCTTAGAATCTTCAAAGTGACTAATGGACAGAAAACAAAATACTGCCAGTTACTAGGAAGCTACAGCCAACATTTAGTCAGTCCATGGAGGCCTTGTACTTAGTTACAGAGAATTTGTAAGACATAACAGCAGCAAGTATAAGAGAGAAGAAAACTGGGCAGTTGAATAAAAAAACAATAGATGGATAACCACCATCATCACATCTCACTGAATAGTCCCTCACAAATGGCAAGAAAATGTAATTTCCTTCACTAGCACAGAGAAATATTTGCAGCGTGATCTGATTTGCAAAGGGGAAATAACTAAATAAGCAATCACCATATGTAGGGTAGATAATATAAGAAGTCTCTCTAAAAACAGACTGAACAATTTCAAATTCAGTGGTGTGCATGACTCGCCCTTAGATTCTACTTAACATATATAAGTGATAAGTCTTATATCTTCTGTTTATTTTCAGTCATCCATTTTCTGACAAATTAAGATCAAGCTTCCAAGTTTGAGAGCCAATATTTATTAATATTATTCTTATCTAAATTGACAGAACTTAGATCTGGATTAAAATGCCATATTAATTTTAATGGAACATTGCCGCCAAGTGAATTTGGATTCAATCCAAAAAAAATAGTCAGAAGCATAAAACAGATTTCCAAATATTTTCTTTCATGATAGTGAAGCTGATCTACAAGTTTAAGAAAGGTTATTTATACTGAAACCCTTAAAACTATTCAACAAGAATAAAATTTAATGTAAATTCATTAAAAGTCCCATGGTGAGAACAAGCAGCATTTGTAAGATTCATTTCTTCATCTCAGAAAAAAATGCCACATTCACACACACAAACACACACACACACACAAAGATACTTGTGGCCTCTATTGTTCACTTTAGTAATGTTTAGGGATCTTTGCTTGCCTTACTGCCAAGCCTGACTTCACCTCAACAGATTAGAAGTGCAAATGAGGAAACAGCAGATTACAGCCAAAGCAAGGATTACTTAAGACAGAGTAGATAGGAAGGAATTATTCTTTTTTCACTTATAAAAGTGCCCTTGAGAATCAATAAAACAGCTCAATAAGAACTGCATTTTTGATACTGAAATATTAGCATTCTTAATTCAGTACATCATACGATGATTTATCTACATTGCATGTTTTTATAACCTATGTAGATTATAATTGAATTCTTATAAATTTTCTGTTCTGTGGTAAAATTACTGATCCAACCACAATTTCTAAATTAATGAATCAGCCATACTATTCATTGCTGATATGCAAAACCTTGTGGTTTTATGCCACACCAATTAATACACATTATACTCTTCAATATCAAACTGGTTTCAGATTAGTTTAATTGGTTTTTTTCCCCTTTTGCTTTCAGAATTTCCAGAGAAGCTACATTTCTCCCATAGCATCCTCAGCTTGGTATATTCTCTTAGTATCATCCAAATTTCCAAATAAATTCTGTGAATACATACAAGGACACAGAGAGAAATTAGGAGAATTATATGACCTAAATTTCATCTTACAGAATTTGGTCAGCATTGAATTAAATCTTTTGACCCAATTCCCTCAACCTTTAAAAAAGCCTTTGAGGTGCCCTTACCATTCATTGCCCCAAATCTGTATTTCTTCATTTCAAAAATTAACTTTGGCTCATAGGCAAATCAATGTCACATAGAATATAGAGATTTCCTTCCATACTATAAACCAGAGATCTCCAACCTTGGTCCCTTTAAAGCTTGTGGACTTCAACTCTCAGAATTCCTCAGCCAACTGGCTGAGGAATTCTGAGAGCTGAAGTCCACAAGCCTTAAAGGGACCAAGGTTGGAGACGTCTGCTATAAACTGTCTCC
>JANHFO010002712.1:26264-38897 GCA_032468095.1 Pareas carinatus
GTATGATTTTTTTAATCATTTCCAATAAATATTTAAGTTCATGTGGATTTTTATTCCTGCAGTATCGTTTTCTGGGAGCTATCCACCACATTTCCTGGAGGTACTAGCAGAGAATGCAGAGATCATATGAAAAAAGAGAGCTGTAGTTTAAGCTCCTGAATAATCTGGATGTTCACGCATGATGCACCAATTGCCTCATTCATAAACATCATACATCTCTTCATTGGGCAAGTCCTGACAGCCAGATCCATCCACTGGGGGGATTTGCAAATACAAAAGTCATTTTAGGTGGCCCCAATATCTTGACAGATACCCAATTTTGTTAAATTTTAAGTATACAGGTCTTGCACATATAAAAGAGAATTGTGAAACGTAATGTGCAGGCAGTCTCTTTTTAAAAAAAAACCCACACCGATCTACATTTATACTTCAAAAATCTGTCAGTGCTACTCAGCCCTATGATAATTGATCAAATTAATTAAGCACGTCTGCTACAATCTTTCCATATTCACCTGTCACCGAAGGAAAAGAAGAAATACATGCCAAGCCTTCAACTTTCTTCTTTTCGGGGCTGCTTTCATGAAAGGTTATTTAAAAAAGAAGAAGGGCAACGGAGTGGGTGAAAATCGGGCACAAACTTCCTATCCCCTCCCCCCTTTAATTAAATAGACGATGATAAACCGCGAACAGACGCCTAGCATGGAGGAGAGCGATATGCTCGGGCAAGCCAACAGGCTTTTGCGCAGCAAAGAGCCGCCGCCGCTGCGGTTTCCATTGCAATGTTCCGTTATCTCCGGCGACGCCAACGCGCACGGCGCATAAACCAGCCCGGGGAGAGCCGAGGGGGGCTGTATCGCCGCCCCCAAGACCCCCCACCCTTTTTACCCTCGCTGGGCTGCTTCCAGCGCGGGGTTTGGGGGCACTCACCCAGAAAACGAAGGAATAGATGATGAGTAAGGTTTTCAGACACGTTATCACGGGTTTGGTCTCCATTCTCCTCGATGCCATAATACTGAAATCCCGGCTGCTGGCTCAGGGCAGGGGAGGGAGTGCGCGCGAGAAGGGGAGGGGAGGAAGGGAAGGAGGGGGCTGCGAGCTCCGTTCGCGCCTCCACCGAGCGGCGGATTCGCGCCGCCCGCTCTCCCGCTCCCAATATTATTATCGCGGCCAAGGCGAAAGCTCGGAAGCGGCCGCTCCACAGTGCTCGTGCACGGCTACTGGGCCGCCGCCGCCTGCCCCGCCTCCTGCAGCCTCGCAGTTCCCGCACACCACGGCCATGGCACCATTGTGCGCTCACACTGGCAGAGAAGGCAGGAGCTCACCGACCTTCCCCGGCCTTCGGGCTCAGCTCTCTGGAAGACGAGGCCGGGAAGAAGGGAACGAGAGTCTCCGCTGCCCAGGCTCTAGTTACCGGCACGGTGCTGAGGCGGGAGGCAAAGGAATAACGCGGGAGAGTGGAAAGGGCAGTTGTGCCCGTGGCAGATTCACCGTCGTGGCACAGTAAAAGAAGGAAGACATCTCCCTTGGGTGACGTGGATGGGTGGGTGGGGGAGACTGATGTAGAGCGGGCTGGCGAAGCAGGCGAGGGGGCTGCTTATGGCCAGGCTCCTGCTGAAAAGAGCGCCTTCTCCGCACTTGGGTGCCTATGAAAGGGGGATGCGCGGTGGGCCTGTTTATGCGCAGCCATGATGGGCGTGTGGACCTGGAAAACGCACTTTAAAACTATGGACAGGCCGCCACCTCCGTTTCCAGCTGCCCTTCACAGGCTTCCACGTTCTGAAGGGTCCTTGCAACAGTTGGAAGGCAAGGAGAATAGCTGCCTTCTAGCCAGAACTCAGCTTTGTCTGTCTGTTTGCTTCTCATAAATTGAGCTGGTTGTATGAATAGGGCCTTTTTAGAATCTTCACACCTTCTTTAGAGGCTGATGGTTTACTTCCTAAATAGAAGACAATGGGATTCAAGCCTGCCAGAACTTTCTTGACCTAAAGCTGCTGGCTTCTCCGTTTGTGAAGTGATGCAGCTACATAGGTGATGAAAGAAAAGAATGTGTCAGACAAGACAGTCATAATGTATATTCCACTTAATAATAAAAGCAGAACAATGTGACACAGGAAAAACATGTTCCACTAATGAGAAAATAGCTGGCTGCCACCATGACTGGTGTAACATACCATTGCTTCATAAAGTTTATGCATTTTAAGCAACATAGTTGCATGTACAGTAGGCATAGTAAAAGCTAGGAGATGCTAAAGTTTCTTCAGACTAGTTCAGTTGACTTAAGAAATAGTTATTTCAGGTAGCATCCCAATTAGAAATTGCATAATTTGTCTTTAAACCTGGATGGAATTAACATTATGTTTAATGAATTAGCTATTCACTATCTAAATCAGCTCTTTGTGCTGAAATTAATGTCTCATCTGTTTTTTTAAGCTAAGACTCATACTTTCAGATAATTCATTAACATTAGCTTATCTGTCATTCAGAAATGAAGGTTTTCTGAGAGACAAAAACTCTTTAAATTTTAAATACATTTTTCTGGATCTAAGAGAACAATTTTCTTATATAGGGACGTATTTGTGCAGAATTTCTGCTTGGTATATTTTAACTTTTTAAATGAGCATCTTATTAAATGAAGATCTAATATTCACAAATTTATGTTTAGGTATTGATAGTAGCTTTTTCATCAATTAAACAGGAACTGAGGAAAAAGGGCCTTGTATAAAAGAATGGGCAGTGTGCCAGACTGGTTGAGCAGCACCATTTGTTTTTGGAACTCTGTGCTAACCCTTCTATTTTTTATAGACTAGTACTGATAACAGGGCTGATTATGGTTGTCAAATGGAAGTGCTATCTGCTTCTTTAAAAAATGTTTCTGGTAGAGATTTCCTAGAGTTGTAGAGCATATACCTTGCATTTGCACTCTAAACCACATGCAAACACATTTTAGTCTAGCCTGTTATGATTAACCCATCTCATTTGATTATGTCTCAGTATTCATGCAAGTGTTCCCAAACGGGTTAACAAATTCAACATAGTTCAGCTAGCCTGAAACATAAGTACAAGATTACAGTGTTTTATTTTCAAAGTTAAGAGTTCTCTTGCTCCAAATGTGCTAGAAGCCATCCTCTGACCTGGTAGCTCTTTTTCTTAATTGAGCTATTTGCAACAGAAACAAGAAAAAAAAACATTTTGAACCAAGACTAAATCTTTTTTTTAAAGATTTGTCTTAAGAACCTTTTGCATTGTTGTTTGTGCTTAGAGCCTGTAATTTGCCTAAGAATAAGGGTCAAAATCTCATTTGTACTTTGGTTTGAATCTAAAGTAGATCCTGTTTGCTTATTTTTGTGTGGGGGTTGGACAGCCATATGAAACTAATAAACAAGTGAATAGATATGGTCCCGAAATACTTGACCGAAAACGTGACTGTCCCTTGTGAAAAACATGGAAGATTCCACTTTTTGCTTGTTCATGTTTATATGTTGATATTTTAAGGCAAAACCGTGAGAGAGGTGAGGCATAAGACCATCTAAACCAGGCATGTCCAACCTGTGGCCAAAGGCTGAATGCAGCCCTGGATAGCTAATAATGCACCCCCAAGATATAATAAAAAAGAGGTTTGTTATTTATGTATATTAACTATATTGTATATTTTATATGTAGCTCAATAGACAATTCTTTTTCACTCAGTGCAGCTCAGGCAAGCCAAAATGTTGGGCACCCATGATCTCATTTCTATGAGGAGTTTTATATAATTTAATAAAAATAATTTCAAGCTCTTCCACATGGCAGTCTGCTTGTTTGTCCTGCTGAACCCACTGGAGATTATACTGGTTTATGAAATGACTTCTTGGACTGACATCCGTTTTTCAGCTTTGGCAATGATGCTAGCCAGGTGTTCTGTTTAGATGGCAGTTACTAGAGTCCCAACTGTGAATTCCTCTGCTTTTTCTATCCCACCCATTTCAGCCCTTTTTCTTTTTAGGAGCAGGTTTTTGAGGATATGTGATTTCTACTGACTTTCTTCATATCTGCTGTAGTTCCTTCCTGTTCCACAAGACTGTCAGCTGGATAGCAGGAGAAAACAGGCAGGTCTTTCCATGACTGATAGGGGAAACTGGTAGAATTCTTGTCAGTTTTATTTGGTTCAAAAATAAAGATTTGCCATTTCAGTAGGAAATGTTTTAAAGTCCAGCCTTTCACCAATAGACTGTTAAAAAGAAGCCAGTGTTTCACAGATCTACTGCCCTGGAAAAAGAACTAGGGATATTCCCACAATACACACCAGCCAACTGAGATAAAGGCATTTGCAAGCAAGTAGAGTGGACAGACCACACATAATATTATCCTGACAGCAGTGAGTAAATGGAACTTCTCTTTGTGGTGGGGTGGAGGGTGGGTTGAGGATGGCATGAATTCAGGTGCTAAAGAAATGGTTTGTCCTCACCAAGACAAGCAGGATATATTGTGAAACCCTTCAGAGTATGTCTAGCAAAATAAAACACATTTAGAAGTAAGAGCAGAAATAATATATTTAGAAGCCTAACCTTACATTAAAGGTAGATTGGAGGTTTGTTTCAGTGTTTAAAAGGTATACTGATGACTGTCTTATGAAATTGGGTCAAAAACTTAACACATTTCATTTTTGAATGATGAACTTCAAATGCATTATGCATTACAGAAATAACAAATTAATGTAATTGTAGAATGCAGAGCATAGACTATCAAATTTCGTATCACATTATAATTACAATCTAATACAGTTAGGTGTATCTCTGGAAATTTTGCACAGCATGACTTTTTCTTTTACATGTTTTCTGTTTGATATAAAATATAGACTAATAAACTGACTGAATACTTTAAAATAAATCTTGGCTCCTGTTTGATCCTATACCATGGGCATAGAATCAAATATGTGTGAGATGTGCCTTAAACTGGCACAGAGATAATGGATTGCTATGCTTTAAAATAAATTATTACTATTGAATAATTCTTTGATATTGTCCTACATTTACTTTTAAGAATGCACGAAAAGTGCCCTTCGTTTTTTTTGCTCGGCATGCCAGAGGTTTTTTTTTTGCCTTCAGTCCTTTATGGAGCCAAGGCTTTATTTCTACCTCACAAATTCATTTTCTGTGAATGAAGTGAAGCAACACAGCTGTTTTGCTTCACTGCTTCAGAAGCAGAGGCTATTTTATTTCACAGTTCTTCATCAATGGGATGCTTCTCCTGAAGCGTTATTGAAGTAAAGTGCCTCTTCAAAGTTCTCCACACCTTTACTTATTTAATGTACAGCACAAATTCTAATAGCCTGAAGCCCCTCTATGTCTTAGATTTCAGTTCACTGATTCCTATTAGTCTTAGGCAACTTGGCTAATGCTATGGGACTCAGAGCTGTTGTTCAAAATATGTGGAGCACATGGGGCTGTCAACAAAATTTCTGTATTGTAATGATCAGGGGTGGTTACCAGGTTTCTTTGTTATTCAAGTCTGTCCGTAATAGGAATGGAGTGCAGTTTAATACAGTAATATTTGAATCAAATTACCAAGAATATAACTTAAATACATTTCAAATTGGTATAGACTTTCCGTACCTCATGTTAGCTTTTATGCCAAAAGATTATAAATGTTCTAGTCTGAAAGACATGGTTACAACTAGAAATATTTCAGAAAGGGAAAATATACCATTGAAATTGATATAGCAGAGTCTGCTTTTTCTGTAATAGAAACTGCCGCTATTCCTCTTCACTATTGTCAGAAATATTTTACCTTATCTACACACTTGCATAAAAACATACAATATTTTAATGGATGTTCTGAGCCACCTAGACTAATGAAATATAGTACTAATTGAATGTATGCATTTATTGGATGTGTAATACAAAGATAGTTTGTAATACAAAAAAATTCAGTAGGTGATAGCACCTGGCTGACATCATCAGCCTGAGATGTTCAGCAGAATTTGGCCTGATTAGTATTTGGGTATGAGTCTGTCAAGGAATACCAGGCCTATAGGTTATATTGAGCAGATGAAAAAATATACAATAATCAATACAGGTACTTCCTGTTTAGTGACTGCCTCATTTAGCAACCATTCAGTTACAGTGGTGATGAAAAAATAATTTTGCAACCAGCCCTTGCATTTATAACCTTTGCAGATCTGTAAAGCAAAGAAAAGCTAAAGTAAGATGACAAGCACAATCATTGTTTCACTGTTTTGCTTAATAAAGTGAGTTGCAGAACCCAATTGTGGTCACTAAGCAAGGACAACAGTACGTGCGATATTTCCATATTACTGCAAACATACCAAGAATCAAGCTTGACTGGAAGAAGACTTTAAAACTAATTGCCTCTCAGTTGCTATTTCCCTCATTAAAACCCTTCATATTGGGCTTCCGGTTCCGGCTGGCTTCGATGGAGACGAGGTGGTCAGGGATCTCGCCACCGAACTCTCGGTATCGGCCGTTTTGGGGGCACTTGAAGTGCCGAAGAAAGCCCTGAAGAGGCAATTGACGAGAGGGTGCAAGCAAAGAAGAGCGCAGGGCAGTGGCCCTGCGAATCAGAGCCGCTTTTTCCTCCCAGTGGAAGGAACGGTGATTAGCCGCCATTTAGGAGCCAGCTGGAACACCGTGGAAAAGATTAAACAGCAAACCACGGAGACAAGAACAAGAACAGAAGTCACAAAGAAGAACTTTTTAAGAATTATCTTAACATCCAGCATGGTAAGAAGACCTTAAAATTAAAAACTTTGCCCTTTTAAAGTTTAGGCTCGAAACGGAGAGAATTTAAAAGATCTGTGCTCCCGTGATGATTTAAGGAAGAGGCGAACAAAATATAAAGGGACTTGAGAAGATTAAGAAGATTTAATTGGACTTTGAAAAGAGGAATACAAACTGACTGAACTAAAATTTTGATAAATCAGATTTGGTCTAAACAAATCCTGGTTACTGGGTAGTAAATTGAATTGGGAATAAAGGGCTAATAAAGGGAAAAAAGACCTAAAGTCAGGGCGAGATTTTTGTTTTTTATACAAAATAAAGTGGTGCAAATAAGGAAAATACAGTGGATTATAAATAAAGACTAAAAGTTCAGGATACGAACAGGTGGACGATAATGTTAGATTATTAATAACTTAATAACCTAAAGTTAAAGATATAGTTTGGAAAGAGAAAGAGAAGGACAGATAAAATGGCTTCCACACAGGGAATAATGGAAGCAAATTTTGGAGACTGTTGGAACGGTCGGCTGAAACGTGGGAGAGTCTTTGCCACTTACAAAGGAAAGAGGAAATTAAAAAGAGACTTTTGAAAAGGAAAAAAGAAATATTTGAACACAATGCCAGAAGGAAGAAAAGGAGGAAAAAAGAGCGTGACCAGGGACTAAAGAAGAAAGAAGAAATGATGTTAAAATACAAAAGGACAGAGAAATACAACACTTCTTCAAAAAAAAATGGAATACAAAACTGAATACTGTTATGATGAGAGTCAAACAGTCTGTGAAAGGAGGATTAGAAGGAAGGGAAAAAAGAGAAATAATGAGAGTAGAAAAGGGGAATCAAGCAAAAAGTGAAAGGGGGGATGTGGAACAGTATATAGAATGTGGGGCAAGAAAGAAAGGATAAAGTTAGTTGTTAAGACAATGGACAATCTACTTTCAAAAGTATTAGATTGGGAACTATCAGTTAGAAGAGGCATAGGTTAAAATCAAGATTTTTTTTTAGAGAATTATGAAGGCAACAAGGTTAATGATAAAAGGAAAGGTAAAGGATTATGATTATAGGACACAAAGATGAATTAGATGGGGAATTATGTTATTAAATATAAGATGTAAAAATAAATAAACAAGAATGAAATGAAGGGAAAAGTGAAGATGGGGTGATGGTATTAATAAAATATTATAGATGATTTGTTATATGTTGTTGTATGTTATACTTTATATGTTTAGATTGGAATCAGACAGTAGGAAAAAAATAGGGAAAGTAAAACTTGTAAATTGATAAGTTAATTATGTTTTATTTTATTTTATTTCTTTTTTCTTTTGAAATATGAAATGATAAGAATATATTGAGAAAAAAAGGTTAGATATGATAGTATTGATGCGTAAGTAAATTTACTGTTAGAGTTATTAAGTAACATTTAGTACTGTGTCTTTGTATTTTAGCTTTAGTATTTTAGCTATTGATTTATGGATCTGTGCCTGTTTTATGTAAAAAAAATAATTATAAAGATTAATAATGAAGTGTTGAAAGAAATATAAGGAATTAATCAGAAAAATGGAAAAAAGAAATTATAAAAGTAATTTATGGAAGATGATATAATCTAAACTAGATATAATACCCACTTACGAGAAAAATTAAATAAAAGAAAAAATTAAGGGAGGTAATTTAAGAAGCTTGATATTAAAATGGGATTAAGTGTTTAATAGATATTAGGGAGTGGTTTATTTTGTTTTGTAATATGGTTAAGACTGGATGTAACAAGTGATGCAAGAAGAAGAAAAAATAAAGGAGGAGGAAGAAGATTTAAGCATTTATGTATTTATGTCTTATTTTGTTACTTTTATACATGTAATCTCATCTTTTCCTTTTCCTTTTGCCTTTTGTGTTCTTTCTTTTGGAAAAAGATAATAAAAAGATTGACAAAAAAAAGAAAATAAAGAAAGAAAAAGTTTTCAAACAAAAATGCTTGCACAAAAATAATAAATCAGAAAGTTAGTAAAATACTGTAATTTTTCTTCAGAAAGGTAAAGTAACTACTCAGAAAAACTAATCAAAAAATTTCAGATCATCTCAGAAGTAGAACGTGTATTACTGATTACTGATTACAGTTTATAGGCTCTAAATTCAATATATTTCTTTAGTAATTGTCATTGTGAAAATTGTACTGACCAATCTCAGGTCTTTCCTTTTTTATATAATCAGTAACCAATAGTATTGAATTCCTCCAGCCTCCTCCTATTACATTACTCGGGATTTTAATTTCAACTGTAATTTATTACTTAGTTAACATACCATGCTTTTTGCTGCACATGTTTTTCCAGATTCCGAAGGTTGAAATTCAAATGTCAAGATACCCTGAGATAATGCTCTACATGTAAAAGAACACATATGGGGGGGGGGAAACAAATCTGATATTATAATTCACTGCATTAGAAGATATATTTTGTGTGTGTGTGTGTGTGTGTGTGTGTGTGTGTGTATAAACACACAGATATACAAACATTCTCATGCATTTTTCTACTTTCATATTACTAGCAAATTACTCTATCTACTAACTTATTGCAAACTTGACTTTCAGGAAAAATTGAAAAAAAATTGAAAATGCTCTTTCCCCCCCATAAGTTGAGTATTCAATATGCTTGTCTATAAAAGTATTCTGTGTTTATAGGTTTGATACTAATATGTGAGAGAAAATATTCAGTTGATACCTAACAACACTCCACAACCTTTCAAATTGAACTAGGTAATTTCTACACAAGATAAAAACACCAAGAGAGAAACATTTTAGTTATTTATTTGATCTCAAGGTGACTATCTTAAAAAAAATGATAAAAATAAATTTCATAATAATAATAAGTTTTATTTATACCCTGCCCTTCTCCCGAAGGACTCAGGGCGGCTCACAGGCATCGTAAAAACACAATACAAACACAAACAATAAAAACCAATTAAAAACATTACATGCAGCCTGATTAAAAATCGGGTAAAAATAAAATGATATCCATCAATAATAAAATTTAATAAAATACATTTAAAACCACTCTAAAAACACAGGAGGACCAGGGATGGTATGACATGTCGGCCTCTTGAAACAAGTGAGTCTTCAGGACGTGGCGGAAGGTCATGGTGAAATAGCAGTGTTAGAATTCATTAGAAATTTAACATAATTTCTTATGGATTAAACAAAACTATGTCTTTCTCTCTATCTTCTGGTGACTTTGATAAGAATGTCTGTATCACATCTAACAGCTACGGTACTTGTTGAACTTTTGTAATTCTAGCTAACTTTCACCTCTCATTTTATTGTTCTCCCCCTTTTTATCTCTGCCAACAAGAGATATATGTATATACATTATTTTCTTTTCTCAGATCTAAAATCCAGGTATTTGAGGAACATAATCTACAAAAGCTTAAGTAGCAGTGTACTGGTTAGTCCTTAATGTATCGTAAAAGATTTGTTTCTTTCAACAAAACATGACCATCACTCTGGGTCCTATGTGATGACACTATTTTATTGGAGATCCTGGTTCTAAATATATTTTCTTTAATTTCTACATACTTTCCTTTCTCTCCCTCTCACTTTCTAAAAATGTCTTTTATTATATTGTTATAAAACTTGCATACTAAATTACAGGTAGTTCTCAAATTACAATAGTAACTGGGACCAGAAATGTTGTCACTAAACAATGTAGTACTAAAGCTTAACATCACATGACTGTATCACTTAGTGATGGCAATTCTGGAAATCTCTGTTGCTGTCATTAAGTGAAGCCCACTGGTCATTAGGTGAGGATCTACCCCAATTTATGCCAATCCCAGCTTTGTTACTCCCAGTCCCGAGCTTCAGTAAAGAACTGCTTCCTCTGCCTACTCTTCAATTCCCCCACCTGATTATATCCCCTTCCATATCTGACCTTCTTGCCACCCTGCACAATGGTAATCCTCCACAACAGCAACACTAGGAATGAAGTAGAGAGCCAGGGACTTCAGTGGGCTCACTCCCACCCCAGAGCATTTGCATTATTTTTTCTTCTAAGTTCCAATAATGCCAAATTGTCCAGTTTATCATTTCTGGCTCTTCTGCTTGGGTTCAACATGTGGTTGCTGACTTAAGCACCTAATTTGATATTTACTTCATTCTTCTTGTTGCCTTGAGGAAAAAAATAGTAGCATCACTAAAGCCTATAGGAAACATATGAGCAATATTCAGATCTTCAATTTAATTCCAAATATTCCCCTAAATATAAAGCAGTACTGAACAATAATCAATACAAAGCGAGCAACAATACTTCTAAGTAATTAATTACAAGTACATATCTACTTTATGTACATCAGTATGCAAATCAATGCAAACTGAAGTCAAAATTAAAACAAGCTCTAAAAGTTTATGACTAGTAACTAATGTGAAATGAAACCTATAAAGATTGGGATTAAAATCGAATAGCTCATGGCAAACCTCAGAAATTCTTATTTTGTCTGAGAATACTTCTGGTTGAAGATAAGGCTCTGTTTACACTTGGGAATAAAATATATCCACAAGGATAAGGGGGGGACATGTTGTCCTGTCGGTAGACTTGTGGAAACATATGTTACTCAAAATCCATGTACTGAAGCGGCTTGAAATATTTGTTAGGAGTTGCCTTCACTTTGTTGTAATTAGAATTCATTTATTTATTTAGCATATTTATATGCTTTATTTACTTAGCAAATTGTCTAGCAAAGTTTTGAAAATCTTCTTCCTCTCAAAATAAGACAAGCCAGTTTGCTTCTTCATCTGTACATCTTATTACCTATAGCAGTGGTTCCCAAAGTGGACGGTACTGCCCCCTGGGGCGGTGGGATGGCTTAGGGGAGCACTAAGGCAAGGGGGGCAGCAGAGGGCGCTAAGGCAGGGAGCGCTGTCTAGAAGACGTGGGGGCACAAGCCTCACTGCGCATAAGGAACACAAGGCACAGCACGAAAGCCGGCTTTGAAGTGCTGTCCTCACCCCTGCTGCGCTGCCCGTACCACCACTAGTTTAGCAAAGCAGCATGCCTTTCATGCTGCACCTTATGCTTCATATGTGTCGGGAGGCTTATGCCCGCCCCCGTGTCTTCTGAGCAGCGCCCGACTCTTGCCTCTGACGGGGGGGAAGCAGCAAAGCAGCATGTCTTTCGTGTTGTGTGCAGGGAAGCCTCTCTCTCATTCTCATTGTGTGTGTGTCTCTAACTCTAACCCCCTCGCCTACCCAAGCTGGAGCTCTGCGTGCCGCCTGTTGGCTTTTCCCCCTTCCTCAAGCCAGAACTCTGCAGGCTGCAGGTTGACTTCCCCCCTTCCCCAAGCTGGAGTTCTGTGTGCTGGCAGCAAGAGAAGGGTGAGTGCTATGGGTGAGAGAGGAGTCCAGGTGGCGGAGGGGGAGGAATGAAGCGCCAGAGCGCTCTGTGTATGTGTGCGTGTGTGAATGTCATTTTCTGTGTGTATCTGTCTCTCTCTTTGTCTCTCTCTCTGTGTTTCTCTCATTCTTTGTGTGCGTGTGCGTGTCTCATTCTGTATGTCTCTCTGTCTCTCTCTCTCTCTGTCACTCTTTCTCTCATTCTCTCTGTGTGCCTGTCTTTCTCAATTTCTCTCAATTCACTCTCTCTGTGTGTGAAAGAGAATATGTCTCTCCTTCCCTCCCCCTCTCCATCCCTCTCCTTCTCTCTCTCCCCCTCTCCTTCTCTCATTCTCATTCTCTCTCTCTTTCTATCTATCTCTCTCTTGCATTCTCTCTCTCTCTCTCTTTCTCTCTGTCTCTATCTCTCAAGCAGAAATAAATATCACACTAAAATGTGCAATACTTAAATTAGCTTCAATTACTTTACAATAATTAAACTAACTTTAATAATTTTGCTACAATTAAACAACCTTTAAAGATTTTGTTATGATTAGATAAGCATTTA
>JANHFO010002712.1:48039-58409 GCA_032468095.1 Pareas carinatus
TGTGGGAGCCCTTTGCTCTCCCGAATGGTGCCCGTTGATGTCTTCTTTGGGGAGGGCGAAGGGTTTAGAGCAGTTTTCCCCATTCAGGGGGAACGGGCATGGGCCCGTCCCCACATATCAGACCGTTGGAGCCTCATCTCTCCCAGCCCCGACGCTATGGAGACTGCTTCCCAGCGGCCATTTTCCCCGGTATATAAATTCCCTGGCCATTTTCCCCGGTATATATACTTTAATTTCCCTTATAGTAGATTTCTTCATTCCTTTGGAAGAGACACTTTCTTTGCATTCTCTTCAATCCATAGTTGGTCTGTTTTGTCTTTTTAATACTTTTTTTTACTTTATATGTCTTTGTCTTCTTCTTTATATTCCTTCTGTTTTTATCTTTTCTTCTTTTTTTCAGCTATATTTATTTTCCAGTCCAATTTAGTCTTTATTTCCCAAGCAGTTTTCTGTTAAAGCATCTTCTCCTGTGCTATCATTTCTTCCAATTTCCTATCTATTTGATCAAATTCCTTTTGTAATGTCCTCATGATCTTATCAATTCACTTCATTCTATCTTGATTAGAAATATACTGAATTATCTGAGTTCTCTGAGTTCCATTTCCTCCATTAGATGTCACTCTTTCTCTTTTTCCCCACAATGGCTATGCTGTTAAGAGTTTTCTCTTCCTGATTCAGCTAGATCATCGTTTTCTCAGTCCCCAAAGTAAACGTATATTTACTAATTTTTTTCTCCCAACCTATAGTTATTTTTGAAAGATTTGTTTTGCTCACCCAATCCAGTATTGTGTATGCTGCATTTAGTAGATTATTTTATAGTCTTTACTTTCATTCTTTTTCAATCCTTAGTCTTGCCTTAATGGCGTCTGCACAAACAAACAAACCTTTTCCTATCTTGTAATTAGGCAAAATGCCATCGGTCAGCCTGGTTGCTTCCTCATCCACACTCCTGGATTGCTACCCTTCTTCCATTGTCCCTCCAAGGCGACATATACTTGGAGCTCTCCAGGGTGCTACCTATTTAGTTACCCTACAAAACAGACGTTTTTATCAGACAATGAAGGTTTTTTGTCTTGAGATTGTCTTACAGAAACCTGAGTGTAAATTTGCTTCACATTGTCTTGCTATTCTAGCCAGAAACCAAATTTATGTCTATTGCATCTGAACACAGATGTGCTACTAATGTTTACTATGACTGAAATCAATGTCTGGAAGAAAAGATCAGTTGATCTTTCTTCTCCTCCTAAAGAAAATAATTAAAAATATATAGCAGTTACTATATACAGTACACTTCTCTAAATATGATCTCAACATTTCTTATAACCTTATATCTTTATAAAATATATCAATATTATTGCCCATATACAAGTCATGAGAAGAAAGTAGCAACAGCAGGTTGCTGACAAATTGAGTCTGATTTGAATCAGGGATTTCTTAACTATGGGGTCCTTGTGCGCAGATGATGTTACCTAATTGGTAATGAAACATCTGCAATAGGCTCAGAGAGCACCAAGAACCTCACAGTTCAACCCTAATATTCTCTTCTCTTGATTTACTTACTTCAGTTCAAATCTTGACACTCTAAGGTAGATAGAGTTATATATCCTTATAACTCAAATATACTGAACTTTGTAGAAGAGCACAACTTGTTAAAACTTTATTTTTAATCAAAGAATAGAAAGCTATTACCTGAAGTGTAAGATAATCAGCTAAAATCTGGATAGGATGATCAAAATCAGACAACCCATTTACAACTGGAATTACAGCTTCTTCTGCCAATGTAATTAGGTCACAATGTTTATATACTCTGGCCAGGATTGCATTTGTCATGCTTGACAATACCCTATAGAAAACAAAATATACAGTCTCTGCAGTATATTAATGCAATAATTACCTCTCCCAATTTTCCTTCTACCTGAATAATTTTAAGCTGTGGTTTCATAGATGTTACATTGTAGTGCTATTTAAAAAATTTCCTGATGAGGGGTTTGTTTTTGATATTGAATTACATGTTACTGTTTTTAGCTCTGAATTTATCGAAGTAAAAGAAAAAAACTTATCCTCATTAAAAGAGCTTTTCTTTTCTGATCAATAACCTCCATCATTCACTAACATGTTTTTCTGAGCAAGAGTTGTGACTCTGTAGCACACCCTAATCCCCATTCTGCTTCAAAATAAATAGACTTTATTTTCTGTCAATGGACAGATTCAACAAAAAACAGTGGAATATCCACACAGGTAAGTTTGTTCCTTCATTTTTCGTATGCAGCATTGTGAACTATATTGGGCAGTACAGGAACATCAATCTTACCTTCCTTCTTACTCATATTTTAGGAAGGATACCATTTCTTACTTATAAAGTGTCAAATGTACAGCTTTAATGTCCTTAGAATCAGGCCAATCAATGCTGTGAATTTTAATATTTACATTATCTAAAAAAACACAGAATATTCTACAAACCGTGCTGTGTCTGAGATGCTTTCATTGACACCCAGATGTATATCTTGTCTTGTAAGGAAACACGGATGTCCTCCAAGAAGGGCAAATCCTAAAATAAATAAATGATCAAACAAACAGTAACATTTGCTATGTACTTAGATATACAGCACTGTCTACATCAGCGGCCCCCAACCTTTCCAGCTCCATGGATCGTAGCGAAGGTGGCGGTGAGCAGTGGCAGTGGGAGGGAGGTGGAGAGAATGTCTACACCACAGAAAATCTTCTATATAATGATTCTGTTCTGCTTGAAAGATGTAGTAATAAGCACAGTCTGATCATGCACCTTCCAAAAAACTGCAAAGCTCTACCAAAAATTAGGGAAAATGTATGAAAACAAAATCTAATTCCCATGTGGAATTTCAGTAGCAACAACACTCTGCTTTTTAAAAGACACAATCTATGAAAATGTAACTAACAAAATAACAGAGTTGGAAGGGACCTTGTAAGTCATCTAGTTCAACCTCACTGCTCAAGCAGGAGACCCTATTCCATTTCTGACGAGTGCCTATCCAGTCCATTCTTGAAAGTCTTCAGCGATGAAGCTATGCCCAAACCCTATGATTGTGCAGCAATCTAGATTTATAGATGAAAGTGTGATTTGGGATTCATGTTGCAATTGTTATACATAGCGCCTCCTTTAATCAAACAAAATAAATCTGAACTTTTTGCAGTGAAAATACAGGTTTGCAAGTTACATACACATGGGAGATGGAAATGTAGAACAACATAATCAGCTTCTTAAGGATGGCTCGATTCTGATTAGAATGTGGACTTTCCTAATCTTATGTGATGATCCTCTCTATTCACTTTCCCCCTTCTGTTCCCTTGACTATAGTACACTGTGTGTTCTTTAAGGTGTCAAGATTTGCTTTATTCTCACCGTAAGGTGGCAGCATAGCCATTACCATATGTTTGTTTTGATGTCCTACAAAGCACTGCAAGTAGCCAGAGAAAAAAATATTACTAATATTGCTCAACATATGATAGCCACATGATTATTACAATTCCTAAAACACATCCAATAATATGGGTGCAGAGAACAAAAAGGCATTCTATGTAAATCAGTGCTTCAGACAGATTTTGTGATTTGGGTATCTATTAGTTTTATTTTGTAAAATGAAAATTTTGCTCTTTCTCTAGGGAGATAGGATAAGACAGACATTCTAAATCTTTCATTGAAGACAATCTTTTTCTGCATGACTTTCGAAATATACTGCCAGATTTGCCCTAACTGTCGCTCCCCAGGTGTCACTAGGCTACAGTGCTTATGATTTCCATACTACCTAGTTGTGATGGCTGCAGGGGTGCTTCGACTCCCTTCGTCTATGCCCCCTGCAATTGGTGGTCCTGTTGCCCTAGCTGACCTTCATTAGTCTTCGTGCTCCCATTGCTTACTAAGCATTCCTACCCTGACCTTTAATGAAGCAGCTGCTGGCTGCATGAGGCTTTCTTCCCCAGGTTGCACAAAGCAATGTCCTGGTAAGACCTGGCAAAGAGGGCCTCAAAGGGCCAACAGCTGCCACGCAAGCAGCAGGAGCAAGAAGATGGTGAAGATCAGTTGGGGTGGCAGAGTGCAAGGAGGCAAGGGTGATTGTGGCTGGGACTGGGCTGGGGCTTCCCAAGGTGGCTGCAGCTTCACATGACATATGCTGCTGGGCTAGGGCTGGGCAATTGAGGCTTCAAGAAGTGGTTTGGGTTTCATGCTACAGCCCAGGGCTTCTTACAGCCCCAAAGCCTTGGCATATCAAGAAAACCCTGAGTTGCAGCATGCAGATCTTTGTAGGTGGGCCAAAAGAAGAGATGGAGGGGAATTAATGGGGGGAGTCGAAGGGGAGGCAGTCCCTGACCTTGAAACAATCAAGCTTTGGGGCTAGGAGTAACCAATCTCAGAATGACTTGGATTGGGATGGGGTCTCAGCTAACAACCAGTGGAATTTGTTTTACAACAGCAACAAGGAGTGTTGAGATTGTCATTGCTAAGCAATGCAATGATGTGATGTCTCACTTTATGGCCACATTGCTTAGTGATGGAAATTGCAGTCTCAATTTTGATCATATGTTGAAGACTATCTGTATACTAAATTTTATTCCTGGTATCATAGTCACAGTCACAGTGCAAAATTAGATGCTTAAATAAATTGTATGTCCCTAAAACATCAGGATGGTTATGCTAAATACCGTATATACCTTAAGCACTTTTTAGTCACTGTGGTTTAACTCTGAATAGTTTGAAATAATTACTTGTTGCAAATTCCGTTTTACTTATTGTAATGGTAATAGATCAAAAGTCTGAATAATTAATTGTGAGATGAATAATGGCAATCTGTATTTTAAAACAATATTGGCCTTACCTTAGGACTTTAAATATATTGTAACTTCAGCAGTTAAATTTTATGCAGGCACACAGGAAATTACATATATAGCCATAATATTTTAGTTTAGATTTACCTGTCTCTGTAGATAATCTAGTTCTTGTGCTTCTTTTCTCAAAAATCATGGCTAAAGATTTTCCTTGTAATAAAGGTAAATACTGAAATACAGGAGAGAAAAGGGCAGTATGTATCACATACTGAAATGTACAATTATTATTTTGAATCAAATTAGGTTATAGTGTTTTGCTGTTGAATCACTTTCAGATGAAGGATGGGACTCTTTCTTTCATAAATGATACAAATATTCTTTTCAGCAGGTAAGGATTTTCAGGCCCTACATGAAGAAAGCAAGGAGTTGTAGGAACTAGAGACTACCCCTCTCTCATTTAAGGATACAACATAATGCAATTAGAAACAAAAGGTTATACATTTTACTTTCAAATAAAATTTAAGTAAGTGGTACTTATTCCCAAGGTCTTCAGTCTAAAATATTAGCCATAACATACTAAATATAAATTACGATAAGCATGTCATTTTGATAAGCTAAAATATTTTTACAACCTCGCTAATTTCTGAAGAACCACTGAATATCTACAGTTACAGAACCACAAAATAATCTATATGGGAGGAAAAAGCATAAAGAAATGAGAGCAAAAGTATTCACATTACCTCTTTTTTGTGTTTGACTCTGTTTTTCAAATCCGATGCTACCCAAAGCAAATATTTGATTTCTTCAGGTGTATAGTTTTGTAGGGTTAAAAGGTCCTGGCCTTTCAACTTAGTGGAAGTTTCAATAGGTTGCCCATGTTTAGAACTATTGGATGGGGGAGGGGGAGAAAACAGCCGTTATAGTTGAGAACTTGCTTTTCAAAAATAATCTGTGTTAAGTGATCATTTATGTTTCTCTGATTATTCATTTATCTATACTCCCAAATAGGAGTATGTAAATGTGCATGATCACATTCATTCTTCATTTCCTTCCACTAGTGCTCTAGGTGTCTCTTTACCTGCTTCATTTCCTTAACACCTCAATAAACCAAGAAGACTTCTGAGATCTGTACTACTGGTAATATTCATAACCTTCAGCAATTCAACCCATCTCTTAATAACCTACTAGCCATGCTGGCTATGCAAAAACAGTTCTATGCATGTAGAATAATTTTTTTTTCTGTTCAATTGTGTATGATTCTTGGAGACTGCCTGGACAAGTCCCTGCAGTTTTCTTGGCAAGGTTTTTTCAAAAGTGATTTGCTATTGCCTCCTTCCTAGATCTGAGAGAAAGTAACTGGCTCAAGGTCACCCAGCTGACTTTGTGCTCAAGGCAGAACTAGAACTCACAGTCAGCACAGCAGACAAGTATTTAGCAATAAAAAATTACTTTTTTAAGCAGATAGCCTCATAGGAATCTATAGCCCCTTTTTATTTTTACTTTTATTTACCATGTGGGTAAATAAATTGTTAAGATTTACACGAGGCAATGCAAATTGACCAACTGGCAAGATTATTAGTGAAGACAAAACAGTATTGCAGCCTTCATCAACACAGCACTTCAACTCTCAGAATTTTATGCAATGATCTTCTTGGTCAAATAAATATAGGATATGAAGTCCATGTATTTAGAGAGTACTCAAACTGATGCTGTAGTATCTCTTTATTTTCCTCTTTCATATTCACAATAGATGAAGTGAGATTGAAAACTAATGAATAACTGTATTTGATGATACAAATTTTGAGAATATAATTCAATTATTTTGGTCATGTTAGCATTATTCCAAGATTTAGTTAACATTACACTTACTCCCACGTTTCCTTTCACATTATATTGAGACAATGAGAAATAATCTATGGCATATAAGCAAATTAGTTACTCTTATTACTTTTCTAAAATTTCTTGCCCTCCCTCACACTTGTAAAAGAATTTTACATAATTTCTTAGTTATATCAAAGAGGAGAAGAGTCAAAGTCATTTGTAAATAATAGGATAGGTCACTGATTTGAACTACGTATGAAGAAATATTTCTGGTACATACAATTATCAGAAACTTTAGAAAGAGAGGACAAAGACTGTAATATCATCAGCATACATATTTTTCAACAGAATTGATTTAAATTTTATGGTTTAGTATATAAATTAACATTATTGAAAAATGAAGATATAATAATCAATCTCATAAATTTTATAGCAGATATTAAAGAACAGACTATATTGCTCAAGACTAATCTGTGAGATATTTAAACACTTACCAAATATATTGTACTGAATGCTTGATTTTCTGTATATTTGCTGCTTTAAATAGAAATCTAAAATTAAACATATTTATTAAATGATAATCTTTAGTTGTAGAAGAAAATGTTCTAACCAGAGCCAAATGAAACAGCAAATACTCTGGTTTTCAGTGAAGCAGCAAGGATAAACAATCATGAGACTATATTATCTTTAGCATTTGTTAAATCTACAAGTATGGTATGTAACTTGACACAAATACTATAGATAAAGTGTTAATAGTTAGCCGAGTTGCAAAATTCATAGTTGCATCATTAGAAGACTAGGTCAACATGTAATTGCAATATATATAGCCCATTCCAGACATTTTCCATATTGCTAAAGGTCAGTTCATATTTATAGAGAAAAGGGGCTCCTCTGCATCGCATGATAATCTGGTGTCCATGCAGATAATCCATATAGTTAGAAAAATATTTCATTCATGAGCTCTTTTTCTTCACTAGTGTGTATGGGTGTGTGAGAGAGGGGTGGTATATAATCATTCAAGTTATTAGATATCCACATATTACATCTACAGCATCCACTTTTCCACTGTATTAAGGTTTCTTCCTGGCCTGCAGATAGATGAAGAAAACTTACACATTATTTCTTATAATGAAGATGAAGTTTAGTTCAGCATAATAGGAAGCGGGGGATTATCTTTCATATAAGAAAAAAAGCCTTCCCTGTTTCCTAAGGCAATTAATTTCTTTATCATGAACAATTAAATAACCAACTATTTCCAAAAATTCCAATTGCATTTTGTACAACTATGGGCAACATCTAGAGATAGTGGTTATAGATAACTGTATTCTTTAGTTATATTTAGAAGCTGAATATAAACAAAGTAGTGGGTGATGTTAGTGGAAAGGCAAAGAGATTAAAGTATAGTCTTTCTAATCAGAAGTATTTCTGCCTGGAGAGTTCCCTTGTAATTTATCTTATGTTTGAATAATTCCTAATCCCAATTTTTAGTATAACCCTTCGTAGTATGTGGAAAGTAGGATGGAAGCGCAACATTGTATAAAAACTCAAAACAAAATAGATCCTTTACTGTAATGTTTTTTTTAACTGGTTATTGAAACAAAAGGTGGCCATTTGTAAAAGGTGATTTGTACTATATTCCTAGGAAATTAAAAAAAATTATGGTAGCATTTGACATATGAGTTTAATGTTTTTGAGTTTTTTGACTAAGCAAAATAAAGTTTTTCATTTTCTGGCATTAACTTTCACAGACAAGAGAACTTACAGTGTTTACATTATTTAAGATGCTACAATACGCAATGCTATTTATTTAATGAGTCTGATCTTTAGAATAAGAATCTACAGTGGAATTCTTCTAGACCAGGGGTAGGGAACTTTGGCTTTTTTATGACTTATGGACTTCAGCTCCCAGAATTCCTGAGTCAGGTCTAGTCTGTGTATAGATGAATGGAATGAGCTGCCCCAAACTGTGGGGTGCTTGGAATACTCTGAGCTTGGTTGCTTTTCCTGCAGATGTTTCACTACCAAGCAAGTGCAAGGCAGAGTGAAGTTTGTTTATGTAGTTCCTTGCCCTGGCAGTCTTGGTTGAACTTCCTTGATAAGTTTCTTGATTAGGGTGCTGTTTCTTCCCTGTCAGGGATACGACACCTTACTGAGTGGGTTTGGGCAATAGGCACGAATTTAGGACGGAGGCAATGGCGTCTGCTTGGCAAAGGCAAGATTTTACAGAAAATATTACAAACGGAAGAATGCAAGAAGGAGGGGATGCAATTATACAGGGGGGAGGAGATAATTTTGCAGTGGTCTCCTTCCAGCCTGAATTAAATCTGTGTATACCTCGCTCTACCACGCTCACTTCTGCTTGTTCGGAATCTAGACTTACCCAACTGCACTACTAACCATAATTATTTCCAGGTATGTATTTGAACGTACACAACGGCGCCCCCGCGGAAATTTTATTCATTATCATAGGAAGCCAGGCTCCTGATACTTTTAAGCCGCAGCTCGATCCTTAGCTATTCCTTGCGTGGGGGGGGACGAGGAAGAGGCGACCAAGGGGAGGATGGTGCTCTATGGTGCCCACCACTTACGCTCTATGCAGCTTTACAAGTACTCTATGGTAGAGCCGGACTTCGTTGCTAATGGCAGGAGATTTGTTTACTTCCGGGCTCGAGGCGGCTCGCGGGTCCATCTACCAACCCGGCCCCGCCCCCGCCCCCCTCCTGCCCGTCATGGGGGAGGCCGAGGAACAGGTACCCGGTGAGTCCCGGCCTCGTCTCGGGGAGTTCACCGGTCGGTGCCGGCAGCCCCCTGTCTCTTCTGGCGCCGTCGGCGGGGTTCGCCGAGCGAGCCGGCGCGGGTTCCCCGTCGCTTGCTCATCCCTTCCCCGCTCCCCTTCTTCCTCCGCCGGCTGCTGGTGGCTCGTCCCTTCCGTGGGACTCGTTTCCTCGGGAGGCGCCCTTGAAGGTCTCAAGCCCGCCGCTGCAACGGACGGAGGGAGGCGGGGTGCATGTCAGCCGCGGCTTTTGTCTTCTCAAAATATGGAGTGGGGGGGAGTCGTTCTCGGTCTTCCGAGGATCTCCTTTTTCAGCTTGCGGAGGGAAACGCATACGGTTCACCCTGCACTCTGCCTCAAATATCCTTAATTTTCACATGTGCACATGACTTTGCGGCTTGTACAAACTGAACTAATGAAGGAGGTCTCTGGATAGGATGCTTGATTGTAAGGCAATTTGATTTGCTTCCTACTAAAAACCCGCAGAGGGCTAAAGTTCTGGCATAAGGGCCTCACCTGATTGCTGAAATCTTTAAACCCTCTGCTGACATTGAACTACAGGATACATATACGGTATGCGTTTTGTAATATAGGTGTTGAAAGCGATCGTGAATGCAATAGGATGCTCTACAGCCTTTTGTCTTATTTTTTGAAGAATTATTTTGATGTGGTCTGGAAATTTGGGGGAATTGCTGTACTTCGTAGTCTGAGCACAGCATCCTCTAGTTATGTTTCACATTTGCACCACATAATTACTGAAGCAATAGAATTTTGTGCAGCTAACAGAAGAGGCATAAGATGTTGGTAGGGAGAATGCATCTCTAAAAAAGCGAGGAGAAAGAGGCCACTCGGTTCAGTGTTGTTTGGTTTTTAAGGAACTTTAATGGTCAGTTGGTCAATTATTTATTTATTTATTTATTTATATTTATATACCGCCCTTCTCCCGAAGGACTCAGGACGGTGTACAGATAACATA
>JANHFO010002712.1:63274-77611 GCA_032468095.1 Pareas carinatus
AATAATAATAATAATAATAATAATAATAATAATAATAATAATAATAATAATAATAATAATAATAATAATAATAATTTGGATTTAATAAGAAGTATGGAAGATAAATTGCTATGTCTCTATCCTTTTTTCTAAAAGCTGGAGTCCCTCAAATCAAATTTTAATAATCTGTTTTTGGTTGCATTTACATGTAGAATGGTATACACATGGAACAATTATTTAATTATTGAAGCATCATGTTTAAGCTTTTTAAAATTCCAAACATTTTCCCTTCCTCAACCTCCCCATTGGGAATGAAATAAATGAAATCACTCCAGTTTAAAAAAATCTAGGTTCCAGACATGAGGAAAGTCTTGAAACTGATGCATGACTCAGAGGAGTAATAGGTTCCCCTTTTTTGAATGGGTTCAAGTGGTTAGGCAGCCACTGTAAACAGTTCTTAGCCTTTAGATAGCCTTTCTCTGGAATGTTTTAATTTGGGTTTCTGCACTGAGCTGAGGGCTGGGTTGTGGCTTAAATAGTCCCTTCTGATTCTTTGATTCTAGTTTGCATATTCTACTGTGTAGTCAGTAATTCTTTAAAAAGGGTTAGACTGTAGACATTGACTTCTTCAATAACCATTAAACAGTTGTGATTAGTCTTGAAGAGAACACGAGACTGTGTAATATATTCTTTATTTGAATTTTTCCCCTGTTGCTTCAAGTGAAGTTTGGATAGTTTGCTTATGCTTTTTTCTACACAGAAAAAGGGAACCTGTATGCCGCTGGGGGTAATAGTGAAGGACAACTGGGATTAGGAGACACAGAAGAAAGAAGCGCATTTCATCTAGTTAGTTATTTTACCAGTCAGCACAAGATCAAACAGTTGGCAGCTGGATCCTACACATCAGCAGCATTAACTGGTGAGTCCAGTAGTGACTTATATGAAAGTTATATTAAAGAGGAAGTTAGTTGAACATTTAAAATTTTTTCCATTAGGTCTTTAGGGAAACCAAAAATCAAAATATTTTGTTTATCAAAAGGCAAAGGTTTCTTCACAAAATAGGGTGTGAAATGCAGATAGTAAGTATAGAAAGTAGCATTTTTATTAGCTTCCTTAAAAGGGCTGTAATTAGATGATACTTAATGTGCCCATAACCTGACTTTGATCACTAAAACTTAAAACAATGGCCAAATAAACAAGTTCCAAAGACTATGAACTGGCTTAAAAAGTTGCAATTTGGATTTAAAGCAAACATTTTTCCTTCCAGCTGGAACAGAAGTGAGACCATTGCAGGTTATCAAGGGCATTTTGTAGCAGAGTCTAAAGTACCCTTATAGGTTTGTCAATAATATCCATAAATACATAGAAACATAGAAAACCGACAGCAGAAAAATTCCTAATGGTCCATTCTGCCCTCAGAGTATTTTTTTCTTGTTTTTATTTGTTTTTAATTTTTTTAAAAAAATGGTTGAACGATGGATATGTGTTTATTCCAAGCATGTTTAAACTCAGTTACTGATGAGTGACCAAATACCTCTGCTGGAATTTGGTTCTAAGCTTCCATCACTCTTTCTGTGAAGCAATACTTTCTAACCTTACTTTTGAACTTCCTGTCAGCATGAAGTTATGTTCCCATGTTCTTGATTTTTGCTTAATATTGAGAATACTGCCCTCTAGAACTTATTCAGATGTTTAATATATTTAAAGGTTTCAATCATGTCCCCCCGCTTTTCCTTCTGTCCTCCAGGCCAGCAGCCCCCAACTTTTCTGACTTTGTGGACTGATAGTGGTTGGTGGCGGCAGCAGGAGAGGAGAGGGAATGATTCTATGCAAACAGCAGGTGTGTGCACTTGTGCACACAGCGCCATTTGCACAAGTGGCAGGCATATGCATCCATAGTTTGTGCAAATTTAGCTGCACACGCATACTCACCTGCTGCTTGTGCGGTCCGATTCTAAATAGGCCACAGCCTGGTACTAGGACAGGTCTGGGGTTTGGGAATGCCTGCTTCAGGCTGTACATATTCAGTTCCTCCAGTCTCTCCTGATGTGTTTTGACTGTCAGACCTTGTACCATTTTTGTTGCCCATCTCTGGACTCACTCAGTCTTATCAATATCTTTTTTCAAGTGAGTCTCCAGAATTGGACACAGTGATACATCCCAGAATTTTGTTTGCCTTCACAGCTGCCTGGTACTTGTTTTGTAGTCATCTGCTATGAACACACCTAAATCCTTTTGTTCTGTTGTTCTGTCTAACACTGTATCCCCTTTTTTTTATCCTGTCATAATACTGAAGATGTTTCTGAATTATGCATGTGAAGCAATAATGCTAACATAATTTGACCTGGCTTTTAAAGTGCAAAATAATCCAAAACTCATTTACTGTTTTCTCCAACCTGAATGAACTCTTTTTCCAGACACACATAAAGTGGTATAAGTATGCTTTGCAGTAGGATCTTCACAGGTTTTAAGTAACTTAATGAAGTGACCACTCCAGTGTCTTAATTATAAGAAAAATGTTTCTATATATTGTATTATTTTTTGTAAAATGCATTTAAGTTTTATCTAATTTCTAAGAGAGAAATAATTTCAGAAAGAGGAAACTCACAATTTGTAGTTATTTTTCAAATGTAACTCACTGACTATGAGATAATACACAAAATGGGAACTTTGATTGTTGTTTCTGAACCTTCTCTCTCATTCTATACTACACGTTTCTTCTCTAGTCTCCATAGCTTTAAACCTCATTTCCTTAGACTTTGCTTCTTTAAATAATTTGGAGGATTTTTTTACAATAATAATCTTTTTATCTTTAAGAGGATGGACAACTTTTTATGTGGGGAGACAACTCTGAAGGCCAAATAGGCTTGGGTAATGAAGCTAATCAATATGTTCCTCATCAAGTGGATGTTGGGAAACCTGTTTTCTGGATTTCTTGTGGATATTACCATTCTGCCTTAATAACATGTAAGTGTAAAATTACTTACATATGTTAAAAATCCAATAATGTGTCTTGAAATTCTGTATTTTTCATGACATATGGTGCTATTCAAGGTATATCATTCACTTTTAGAGCAGTCTTAAATGTGCTAAGAAGGTGAAGTAAAGGTAATTATTTTCTGCCATTTATAAAGTCCTAATAGTTTGTGCCAGTCAAGACTAAAAAGCAGTCTTTTTTTTGCATCTCTAATGTCCTATAGTTTCACAGATAGTGAATTATTAATGTAAGCTGAGGTTGATAATAGATAGGAAATCTGATTTTGAGCTCTCCCAAGAAATTTTTTTAAAAAACCTTGAATCTAAAAGACTCAACACTATTTGTCTACGTTGTCCCCACGATACTCTACTTCAGAATTTGATAATTACTTTTGGAAGAATCACATTTACACAGGTTTTCCAAATATTTCTGTGCTGTCATGGCTTCTTGCTGTTGGTAAATTTCTGTCTGTTGATCTCCCTGATGAAGGAATTACTCTTTGCCAACTGATATCTCCAGAAAGCATTTCTGATGCTTAGCATTGCATGGTTCATTTTTCAAAAAGTTGAAGTATGCTGTAGTTAGGAAAATACAGGTACAGTAAAATCTTGGATTGTGAGCATAATTTGTTCCGGAAACTGGTTTGTAATCCAAAGTACTCGTATATCAAAGCGAATTTCCCCATAAAAAATAATGGAAACTCAGATGATTTGTTCCACAACCTAAAAATATTTATATAAAATGATTAATATGAAACATCAAGTAAAAATAAAACTACTCTCTCCTCTTTGCTCTCCCTTCCACTCTCCCCTCTCCTTCCCCTTGTTGTCATCCCCTTTGGCGCAAATCACGCAGTTCCATCTTCGCACAATTCGCTCCAGTCAGCTTAAGCTCTGGGGGCTTCCCTCTGCAATTTGGCTGATTTGGCTGTTTGAGACATTTGCGCCAGCACTCAGCTAGGCTTGGGGCTTCTGTGCTGCCAGCACTGCTCTGCTGGCTGCTTGACTCACAGCTGGAGTCCTGGCGTTCCCCTCTGCTACACTCATAATACAAGACATCGCTCGTTTATCAAATTTAAATTTATTTAAAATGTTTGCTCATCTTGCAAAACACTCACAGTCCAAGTCACTTGTAATACAAGGTTTTACTGTATACCAAAGAAAGTCTGCATAAAGTATTCTACAAACGAATGTCTTCTCCTTGTGTCCTACTGTCTTCTCCTAATGTTCCCACTTTGCTTCGTATAGGTGATGGCGAACTTTATACTTTTGGGGAATCTGACAATGGGAAACTAGGTTTGTCACTTGAACAACTGAAAAACAATAGAGTCCCACAGCTTGTTTCTGGAATTCCAAGTAGAGTTAATAAAGTTGCCTGTGGAGGAGGACATACAGTAGCACTGGCAGGTATATATGGTTCAATATTTTTCTGTTGCTTTCTAATATGTAATTGTGTTCATAGTCTCTCCTCTGAACAAATTATGATGCAGGTAGTCTTCAACTTAGCAACCACAACTGGGGCTGTAATTTCCATTGCTAAGGAAAGTGATTGTTAAGTGAGTTGTGCTCAGTTTTACAACCTTTTTTGCCATGGCTGTTAAGTGAATCACTGTAGTTGTTGAGTGAATCGTGTGGTAGCTAAGTGACTCCAGCTTTCCCTGTAGACTTTGCTTGTCAGCTGAGAAAGCTACAAAGTTATTTATTTTTCACCACTCATCTTCCACAGAGGGACTCTGGGCTGTGTACAATAAATGGTGATCATGTGACTCAGGATACTGCAACTGTCATAAATATATACAACTTGCAGACTGCTCAACTTTTGACCATGGGGATGCTGTGATGGTTGTGAGTGCAAGAACAGGTTGTAAGTCACTTTTTCAGTGCTGTTGTAAGAGAGACGGGTAGAGGAAAAGAGGGGGGGGAAAGAGAGGGAGACTGCAAGGATCACTGGTTTCTGCTATCTTATTTGAATGACGTTCTGTCCTGTACCTCACTCACTCTCCCCTCCCTTTTGCCACATCATAAGGGTGCACAGATTGTTTAAATAAGCTATCTCTTTCAGACTTGCTTTTCTCCACAACCCAGTGCTTCCCTAAAAGGTGCTAACTCCAAGTTACAGTGCAGAGATTTGTGACCTTAATTATTATTAGTAGTAGCACACACCGATCAGTTCTGCTGACCAGACTTTAATCAGTTTCAGCCTGAAGAGTTTTGCTGGAGTAGTAGTTAAAGTGTTGGTCTAGAAACCAGGAGAATTGTGAATTGTAGTCCTTCCTTAGGCCTGAAAGCCAGCTGGTTCACCTTGGCCAGTCATTCTCTATCAGCCAAGCCTACCTCCCAGGGTTGCTGTTGTGGAGAAAATGGAGGAGGGAGTATTAGTTACTATTAATCAAATTCCTATATGTAAGATATAAAAACCTGGAAAATAAATTGGTTGTAAATGTATGCATTGGTCAGAAAATCTTGTTTTGAGAATTTGTCATATTTGCAAATGTTCACAAAATGAGATAGCTGCTAAGCAAGGAGTTGTACAAATAGTCTTCCAGTTATGATGATAATTGGCTTGGTTATGCAGTCATAAAGTGCAACCTCACAGGATCAAATCGCATAGTGTCCCAGTCTCAGGTATAGTTGTAACCCAAGACATTAAGCAGGTAGCAGGAGTCCCAGGTAAGGAATTTTATTTCTACGGCATCGATAAGGCAATTTTAAATGCTGTTACTGTTATATTCTACTTACATGTTTTTCCTAGAATCTTCTTGGCTATTGTAGGAAACAAGTTTCTGTGTCTTGTAATGTTTATCCACTTTGCAGTGAAGAAGAAAGCTGGAGTAACATGACAATCTGGATCAGTTGTAGCTTTTTTGTCTTTTGCATGAGACATATCTTGTCACATTGATAATGCTGATACATTTTGCAATGGTAGTGGAATGGGCTAGTTTTATGTTTATTTTTATACAATATTCAGTATAGATACTACTCTGAACATCTATTTGCTTTTAGGTTTAACTTAACAAGCCTTGCTCTAATAACAGCTTGATTGTTTGAAAAAAACTTGTGACTAGAATATTATTTTCATGTGCATTTTTCAGGTGGGGAGGTCTATACTTTTGGCCTAGGCCAATATGGGCAACTTGGACTTGGCACGTTTATCTTTGAAACTTCTGAACCAAAGATGGTAGATCATCTAGGAAAGCATAAAATCTGTAACATTGCGAGTGGAGAAAACCATACAGCTTTAATAACAGGTACGTATGATGTTAACTCTGGTGCTACATTTGCAGTGTATCTAAGGGTTTTATGATATTAAAGGTTAATAGATCTTCATAGTCCTAAATACTGCAGATTTCAAAACAATTATTTAATTGTTAATTTAAGCACTTTTAAAAAAAATGCTGACTAAGTTCATATGTAATTGTCAACCAATAGACTTTCATTGGGACTGTGGCCTGGGTTAATCACTCAGAGTTACAATTACTTTCTCATAGGTTCAGATTTTCCCATATGTTTCTTTATTCTGAAAACCACAAATTGACATTAAATGTGAATATGGAAAATTGTGATTTCTCTCCAAAGCAGAAATGGAGGCAGTACAAATGATAATCATATTCTTGCTAAGATGTATAAACTTTTATTGAAAATAAAAACAGGATGAACAAGAAAAAGACTGTATGAAAGATGAGCAAAAGATATTTGCATATAATATATCAATGGACTAATGGGAGAATTTGTGGAAGATAGGGTTTAATTTCATGTTCAATTATAATATTAGAATTTTTATAAATGATGTATTGCTGGTATTTGATGATAAAATATATTTCAAAAATGTATAATTGAATTTCAAATATTTGTTGGAAATGTAATCAGTTTGAAGCTATATATTTGTCTTTAGTGGACATGTAAGAAAACTAGAAAATATTGGTACCAAATATGTAGTTTGATTCAGAAGATATTAAAGGTAAATTTACAATTGGAACCAGAGATATTTCTTTGGTGATTAATGGGCAAACAGATTGAAAGATCTCATGAAACTTTGTTTTTATATAGAATAACAGTGTTGATTTCCTACATGCACAAAGGTGGAAGAACTTACAAATACTTACATTGGAAGAATGGAACGAATGGAATTGGTGGAATGGGCGAAATTGACAACTTTGATTAAACAATAGACTTTTTGTTTTATTTCTACTTGAAAGCCACTTTTGGACTTTTTGCAAGAAACTAAGAAATGAAATTTTGATTTTGGGATTTGATGACTAGAATTATATGGGATTATAGAAGTAATGTAGACTGTTGTTAACTTTAGAGTAAGAGTTGGATATATTTTTATCCATATTTGTACCCAAGAAAGTTGGATATCATTCTTTTTCTTTTTTCCTTTAACTTTTTCCTTCTTTTCTTTGCACTTTTATCTTGCTTTTTGTCTGATTCTTTCTTTTGTACTTACTTTTTTTTGCATGTTTACTTTTTATTTATATTTTGGAAATTGAACAAATATGTTTTTAAAAAATGGAGGCAGCAATTTTTAACAGGCTTACGTGCATATGTGCAGGCCTTGTTATTGAATCTTTAAAATTACAGTGGCCCTGGTTCTATACTCCTAAGGAAAAGCCTATTTTACATATTGAAATACTGAAGTATAGAATTGCTGCAACAATAACAGTTTTGTCTACAGGTTGAGGTGTTAACACATTTCTTTGTACTTAGAGAATGGCCTTATGTATTCTTTTGGTGATGGACGGCATGGCAAATTAGGACTTGAGAAAGAAAATTACACTAATCAGTTTGTACCTACATTATGTTCTAATTTTTTGAAGTTTACTGTACATTTGGTAAGTTTCCTATTTATGCTTTGAAATAAGTATCTGTTATTTAAATAACATGATTATTTAAAACTAGTATTATGCTTCATTTATTTTTGAATTATAGATGAGCTCTGAAGACATTAAATATAGTTTTATTCATCACTCCACCATTACGTTTTAGTCTACATTTTATTTACATTAACACAAAATTGATTTAATGTTATTCAAATAAAAAACACATTATAGCATGCAATGATAATAAAAAAGAAGAAACGAAATGCATGAGAAATGTTTCATTTCCATACAATCTTTACATTCAGTTCTATTATTTGAAAAATATTTTCAAAGTATTATGTAAGAATTTGATATTACCCAATATTTTCTTATATCTTTAGATGATGTTGATTGATATTTCATTTGGTAATTACTTCAGTAATCATGAACTAGTCCATAATAAAATTATTCATTTTAGCTCATTTTTTAACTCACTATAATTGTCTAAAAAATTTCCTGTAAGAAAATGTCCCATACCCATGAGTTTTAGAAGTAATATTTATTTGTTTTGCAATTTGTTCTACTTCCTGTTCTCAAAGAAATTCAAATCTACCACAGAGTTATTACATATGATTAGATGTTTCCCTATTTGTACATTCTATCCAACACAATTGGGAGTTGTTGTTTTTAAAATATATGACACCCATACTAGGAACTTTATTTTCTATGAATCCTCTTTAAGGAAAACTCTTATATTAAAGAGATGTATATGTTGATACAGATTCATAAGATAATGTAATATACTTTATTCCAATTCTTTTTATTTCTTTTCTTTCCCCAAGTCACATTTACTGTACACATTAATATTTTCAATTGGAGTATATAAATTTGGAAAACACAGAAATAATTTGAATGAGGTATACTTTTATTGTGAACAAAAACAGTTTGAGGTGAAAATAGTTCAAAAGAATGTGCATCTTGAAAATATGCTTCTAAGATGCGGCCTTCTACTGCATGTATAAAATCACATGCATACAATTACATTGTATTTTAACAGATATATAGTAGAACTAACTTATAGTTGTTTAAGCAGAGATATTTCTCCCTTTTCTCCTTTGTTCTTTCCTGGAAAATATCACTCTTTTGTGTAGAATTATTTGTTTGGGAACACTTGAGGTTAGAAAGGTGTTCTAGCCACCTGCCTCTTGTAACATCAACAAGCTCATCCTGTTTTCATCTTCAGACATTAAGAAGAGAAATGAGATTAAGAGAAAATACACAGTTTAGTTTGCTTCCACCCTTAAAGCTATTTGGAAGCATGTGATCAATTAAAGTACTAATCTCACTCACTACATTATACTAGTTCACCTCTTCTTAACCATTAAGCAATATTTTATTAAACATATATTGCATTTTCAAGTGTGTGTAGAAATAATTATTTTAATTTTCTCTTATAGTCACTTTTTTCTTAAAACATTGGCAGCAGTAAACGGGGAAAATTAGAAAGTAGGAGCACAAGTAGGAAGTAGGCAAAAGAAACAATAGAGCCTATTAATAAGCTTAGAATTCAAGTTTGTAATTTTGCTGCTTTTCTCAGTGATTCTTCTTTGGCTAAAGATAAATTAAAGATTTGCAGAAAATGATTCTGGTGAAAATGAACATTAAACAAAATAATAGGGTTTTTCAAAAAAAAAAGCAGACTTGATTTAAATGTCAATAAATCTAACCTTGATAATTTTAGTTTTGGATGTTTGGCATATCATCTTGGCCCAAAATTCTGTGGGAAAATTGTTTTTTGTTAATTTTGCATTATGTGTGTTGAATTTAGATTTTTTTTTAAAGGATTCTAAAATCAGGAAAATATTTTGCTGTTTGGGGTTATCCACCTACAAGTAGAACTTCTAATAATACAGTCTACTATGTTTATATTATAGGCTGCTTGTGGTGGCTGTCATATGCTGGTTTTTGCCACCCCCAGCCCCCAAAAATCTGATAACATTCACGAGCTGGAAGAAAAAGAGCACAATTTATCTGTTAAGGTCGCTGAAATGGGTGGAGATGCAGACACTTTTCAGCAAACATTTTCAGCACGTGTGCGACGGAGAGAGAAGGTACACAATAACTGTTTCAAGCAAACTATTAAAAATTGTGCGTGAAAAGTTTTAAAAAATTTAAAAATTAAAAAAAAATCCTTTTGGAAGCTTTTCTTGAACGTTTTTAGGTTCATGATGATTTTTTTATTGTAATTCTTGGAATCAAAGGGAAGAATATGTCTGTAATACTTTAAAGAAATGAATATAAAATATGAGATTGGAAACCCTAAACAAAATTAATGAAAGGGAAGGAAGTGTTTGTTTGTTTATTTATTAAACTTATATGCCACCCATCTCCCTGGTAGGGCAATCCTGGGCAATATAAAAGTAAATCAATGACAGTACACAAAAATAAATTATTATGTTTTTGTCTTTCTCTAAATAAACAAAAAGTTACATTACTTATAAGTTTAAATTTGTAAGTCCAGCATACTGTGAACTTGTTAAATCTTGAAATTAAGGTTTTAATTATGTTAAATGTTAAGTATGTAAATTAACTCTGGCTCAGATAATTTAAAAATTTCAATCAAAGTTCTAACAGTTTTGATTCACAGAGCCTGTTCCAAAATCTGAAATATGAATAGTATCTTTAATTTAATATATTCTGTATATATTATTCTTTAAGAATCTAATATAAATGCTGATTTGCTTTCTTCTACCTCTTTCAGAAAGAAAAATCACCAGAACAATGTAGTCGATTGGTGCGAACTCTTCCCCCATTGGGGAAAGGTTCCTTAAAACTTGCATCAGGTGGCATCAGCAGTACTCTTCCACTTGGCAGAACAGCCTACCCTGATAGAAATAAAGAATCTGAATCCATTATGGATCACGAAACAGGTAAACTATGTTTTGTTTACAGGTAGTTCCCAACTTACAACCATTTGTTCCAAGTTACAACAACCCTGAAAAAAGTGACTTATGACTGTTTTTCACACGATCGTTGCAGCATTCCCATGGTCACGTGATCAAACTTAGGACACTTGGCAACTGGCATGTATTTATGACAGTTGCAGTGTCCTGTGGTCAGGTGATCACCTTTTGCGACTCTCTGACTAGCAAAGACAATGGGAAAGCTTAGAGTCACTTAACAACCGGCGACTCCTGGCTCCCCCCGACACCCAGTCCAGCCGTTTGCGAGCGGGTCCTGGCTCGGTATTCGTACCATAAGACGCACACACTTTCCCTTCAACTTTTTGAGGGGCAAAAGTGCATCTTATGGAGCGAAAAATACAGTAACTATTAATAGGACAAACTCTTTTTCTCTCCAAAGAGTCAAAGCATATTATGTATTTTGTTTTAAAGGAGATAAGAAAGAGGAGAACAGTGATATGGAAGACAGCTCAACAGAGAATGATTCAGATGAAAATGAAGAAAGAACCCTTGGTGATACTACAGATGTCTTAAATATGGTAATGTATTTTTAGTGAATGGTTGAAGAGGTCTGCAAGAGAACCTAGAGATACACAAAATAGGAAAATTGTAACAGAACCATTGTGTGCCAGATTTTCTATCTTAACTGTACTCGGTCAACTACAGATCAACAGAAAAAAATATCTGGAATGCTTTGACTGTTCCAAATATTGAATAGAACAAAACATGACCAAAGTAATTTAAAATTAAATTTAAAATTAATTAAATTTTAACTTAAAAAAAATAAGGATCATATGACACTGATAAATATTTTTGCAGATTGAAAATAAAAGTCATTGTAATGTTTTGTTTTGGTGTGACTACTTTTCCAAGAATAAAGTTGGAAAAATAATCAGAAATGGGATTTTTGTAGTCAAGGAACAATTTTCCCATTTGATTCAGTGGATTCTGTGACTGATTGTTCCTGATAATTATAGTTACAAAATTCCAGATATGTACATCTGAACCAAAAATTAGCCTGTCTCTGACCTAAATTGGTTGCAATCTTTATTTTATACTAGGAAAAATATTTTTAAAAAGAGATGTAAAAAGTTGCTGTTTAAAATTCAAAATTTTCTTAGATAACATTTTAATAAAAATGTATTTCAGGAACGGAGTAAATTTAACATTTAGAATTAGGAAAGCAATGGGTGATACCTTTCAAAGTTACAGAAAAATTAGGTCTTGTTTGAGAGGGGTATAAACTACTCATATTTTCCAGTTTTAATAATAATAATTTATTAAATTTAAATGCTCTCCTACTTTAGAGATTTGGGGGTAGGGGAATTATAGATATGTAAGGTTATATAAATGATAAAAAAATTATTCTGGTTTCTGATCACTTTTAGAAAAATTACGTATATTTTGTGAAGGTAAACATTCAATCAAAATAGCCATGATTGAGGTAAAACAAAAAATAGTCTGGCATTTAATAGAACATTTCCCTAATTCTATTTATTTTCTGGTTGTTCAGAAACTGATCTGAGATGTTCCAGTAAAAAAGCATTTTGCATGTATGTAAACCTTAATTGGTTGCTTTTATTACTACTCAAATAAAAATGTTTTTCAGACCCATGTGATGAGACTAAATCCCAATGACCAATTGGTAGAATTAGCACCAGTTCAAAAACAAAAGGTATTGTAAGATTGTTTATATATTTCATGTTGCTTACTTTTCATGCTTTTGTACCAGTAGATGAAACCTGGAGAACCACTGGTCTGCAGGTTGAATATACTCTTAAAGGTTTTAACAACTTGTCCCTAGCATTTCAGGTGCAATCCATCTTTCCCATAACACCTCTCTCCATCTTGCCTTATATCATCTTTCCCATCTTTTATCAAGTGTTCAGGAGAAAATTGGAGAGCGATGGTTTCCCCATCTTTCCCGTCCAAAAAAGACTTTATGTCACCATCTTTTTCTTCCCTATATGTATAGCCAACTTTTTCTCAATCTGATGGATTTACCAGAAATAGGATTTCAGCAGAGGGATCCTACCAACCCCAAAGTTCTTTTTCTTGATTCTACATGTTTGAAATGAATAATTGTTGCACAAAACAAATGATGCACAATTTTGAGTGGCCTCGGAATATTTTTTTCTGCAGTAAAGCATTCAGATTATGTAAACCTTTATTTTCCAAAGTTTGTTTCAGCCACATACCTTAATCAGTTCGAACAATAACAGTTCTGTTTTTTCAATCTGACCCTGCTTACCAGATAGCACAATAACAATTTAAGATTATATTAATGCCTTAACCTGGCAATAATGTGAGAAAACAAATATTGCAATATTTCTTTGCATTGTTTTAGCTGCTGAAAATTACTTTCTTGCTTACTCAACCAAGAGATTAATACAGATCAGTTGCTAGAAGGGGTAGAATGCAATTTGCAGTCTCAAGTCAGAGAATTCTGATATGTCACTGAAAGGATTAAGAACATGCTGTGTCTCCAGTTAGTACTGATAAAATTTTAAACTGCCTAGTGCTCAAAGTATTGTTTTACTTAGCTTCATAATGGAAAGTACCTTTGTATGGGGGCAGAGGATGGGGAGGAGAGTAGGTACACTCTTAATAACTTTTTTATGAATCCTAAATCCCAGATCTTCTTTACGTGCAATAAAAGTTGTTATGTGCAGGAACTGTATATATATGCATGATAGAGCAGTGTAGCTGACAAATAAAACAAGAATATTTTAAAGGTGAAAATCAGAGAATTGGCACTTGTATCATATTAATGTAAATGTAGCCTGAAGAATAAACAAGCGAATTGGAATGTAATTCAGTCCATAATCCTAAATTTCACAACTATTTTGTAGATTAATGTAGCAAATTTAAAGAAGTCTGTAATGTATTTACAAGTAGTACTCCACTTACGACTGCTTGCTTAACAGCTGTTCAAAATTATGATTAAAAGATGCTTTACCACCTATAAAGTACTTCCGGGGAGTCATATAATATCACACACACACACATCCTGCTGGCAGGAAAGGTTCCAAGCTGCTGCCACCTGCTGTGGAGCTGAGATTCCCTCCTTGCAGGTAGCTCTGAAACAAAAGGGAAAAGAATTCCATTGTCAGGCTGCAGAAACAGAAGTCAAATTCTAAAGATCTGAGCTCCATTTCAACAGCTCTTCCAAGAATTTCTCCATGCACACAAGGAAGACAAAATCCTCCAATGGGCTGTAGGGATCTTCAGGATCTGAACTGTTTGTCCACCCTGCAAGAGTTTGCTTCCCCCTCTGTGCCTGGAAGAGAATAGATCTGGTGGACAGTCCACCAGAACAATTCCCTTCCATCAATGGAGGGGAGACAAACTGGTTGAGGGGTGGAGAAATTGAGCTCAGATCCCAGAGATTCCAGCTGACAGCCTACCAGAGCAATTCCCTTCTGTGCATGGATGGGAGCTGAGCTTGGCAGGGACCTCTTTTACTCCTTTTAATGACCCAGAAGATCATTTAACAATCACAATCAAGTGTGCCAGGTTTGCAGTTAGGTGAGCAACTTGCTTAACAACCATTTTGCTCAACAACTGAGGTTCCAATCCCAATTGTGATCATTAGTTGAGGATCATCTGTAGTATGACAT